>JAJEKV010000020.1:21380517-21416672 GCA_021234155.1 Isoetes taiwanensis | reverse complement strand
TCTCTTTCCTATTTCTCTCTCTCATCTCTCTTCTTTCCCTCTCTCTCCTCTCTCTTCCCTCTTTTCTTCTCTCTCTTCTCTCTCCTCCTCCTCTCTTTCTCTCTCTCTCTCTTTGTTTCTCTCTCCCTCTCCCTCTGTCTATTCTCTCTCCTCTCTCTTATTTGTCTCTCCTCTCTCCTTGCTTTTCTCTCTCCTCTCTTCCATCCTTCTTCTCTCTCTTCTCTCTCCTCCCCATGCTCATATATATATCTCTGTCTTTCTCCTCTCTTTTTCTCTCTCTCTCTCTTTATATGCTAAATGTTTAAAATCTTCCTTTCTCTTCTCTCTCCTCTAATTTCCCTCTTCCCTCCCTCTTCTCTTCTCTCTCTCTCCTCTTTCCTCCAATCTCTCCTCCTCTCCTCTCTCTGGCCTCTCCTTTCTCCTCTCTCTCTCCTATTTTAATAATCTCTCTAAATCTCCCCTCTCCCCTCTCCTATCTCTCTCCTCCTGTTCTCTATCTCCTCCCCTCTCTCTATTTCTCCCCTCTGTGTACCTTTCTCTATCTTTTCTATTTCTCTCTCTCATCTCTTCTTTCTAAATATCTCTCTCCTCCCTTCCCTCTTTCTTCTCTCTCTTTCTCTCCTCTCTCCTCCTCCTCTCTTTCTCTCTCCTATCTCTTTGTTTCTCTCTCTGTTCTCCTCTCTCTATTCTCTCTCCTCTCTCTTATTTGTCTCTCCTCTCCTTGGCTTCTCTCTCCTCTCTTTCTCTCCTTCTTCTCTCTTCTCTCTCCTCCCCATCTCCTACCTCTCTCTCTCTTTTCTATTTCTCTATTTCTCCTCTCTCTTCTCTCTTCTCTCCCCTCTTCCCTCTCTCTCCTCTCTCCTCTCTCTCTCCTCTTTCCTCTCTCTCTCCCTTCCCTCTTTTCTTTCTCTCTTCTCTCTCCTCTCTCTTCCCTTTCCCTCCCTCTCTCTCTTCTCTCCCTCTCCTCCCTCTCCTCTTTCTCTCCTCCCCTCTCCTCTCTCCTCTCTCTCTCCTCTCATCTCTCTTCCTCCTCTCCTCTCTCCTCCCCTCTCTCCTCTCTCTTTTCCCTCCCTCTCCTCTCTTTCCCTCTCCTCTCTTCTCTCTCCATGTATAATCTCTCCTCTCTCCTCCTCTCCTCTCTCTCTCTATCTCTCCTCTCTCTCTATTTCTCCCCTCTCTCTATCTCCTATCTCTCCTCTCTCTATATCCCCTAAAAATATCTCCTATTTCTCTCCTCTCTCTCCTATTTCTCTTTTCTATTTCTCTCTCTTTCTATTCCCTGCTCTCCTCTCTCCTCTCTTCTCTCTCTCTCCTCCCATGCTCCCTCTCTCTCTACCTCTCTCTCTCCTTCTCTCTCCTCTCTCCTTCTCTCTCTCTCTCTCTTCTCTCCCTCTCCCCTCCTATCTCTCTCCTCTCTCTCTCTCTCTCTTCTCTCTCTCCTCTTTCTCTCCTCTCTCTCTATTTCTCCCCTCTCTATTCCCTTTCTCTCTCTTTTCTGTTTCTCTCTCCCTCTTCTCCCTCCTCTCTCTTCTCTCTCCTCTCTCCTCCTCCTCTTCTCTCTCTGGCTTTCTGGAGACATTCTGGAGGGTTCTAGGATCATCTCCTTTAAATGGCAAAATAATTCCCTATGTCCCGATTCTCTCTAAGCATGGGCTTTCCTATTCTTTCAAGAAAATGTGATATGGTCTAGTGGTAAGGTGGGGGTTTGAGGGGCAATATCCGGGGTTCAGTCCTGGTAAACCAAAATTTTGTCACCCAAACTTGGGGCTTTTAAATATCTCTCTCAAGGCCTCTCTGTATTAAATCGCGCCACGTGGTGCATCCTTATCCGTCGGCTTAAATAATATTTTTTTTATCCCCCTCTAGGGCCTTTCTTTTCCTCCTTTCCTCTTTGTAAAATCTCCTCGGCCGGCCTCTCCTCTCTCCTCTCTTTCCCTCCCTCTCTTCTCTCCTTTCTCTTCTTTCTTCTTCTCTTCTCTCATCAAGGCTAATTCTCCTATCTCTCCTCTCTCCTCTCTCCTCTCCTCTTCTCTTCTCTCTCCTTCCCTCATCTCCCTCTATTTCTCTCTCTTTGGGGGCTCTCTTCATCCCCTCCTCTTTTCTCTCCTCTCTCTTTGTCTCTTTTTCTCTTCTCTATGTCCCCCTCTCTCTCTCTTTCTCTCTCTCTCTCTCTCTCTCTCTCTCTCTCTCTCTCTTTTTTATTATATATATCTATCTCCGATTTGGGCCCTTTTCTCTCCCTCTCTCTTCTCTCTCTTCTCTCTTCTATCTCTCCTCATCTTTCCTCTCTCCCGTTTTCTCTCTCCTCTCCCTTCTCCCTTCCCTCATCTCCTCTTCTCTCTATCTTCTTCTCTCTCCTCCCTCCTCTCCTTCCCTTTCCTCTCTCTTTGATCTCTTTTCTCTTCTCTCTATGTTTTAATAATATATATTATAATAATATGGGAGCTTTTTATATATAATAAATGGGCTTTAATATCTCTGTATCCTCCCCTCTCTCTCTGTCTGTCTTCTTATATATATATCTATCTCTATTTTCTCTCTTGCTCTCTCTCCTCTCTCTCTTCTCTCTCTTCTCTCTCTTTTAAAATCTCCTTTCTCTTCTCTCTACTCTCTTCCTCTCTCTTCCTCTCTATCTTCTCTCTCTCTTATCTCTCTGTCTCCCCTTTACTGTCTTCTCTCTCCTCTCTTCTCTCCTCTCTCCTCTCTCTCATCTTTCTCTCTCCTTTTTTCCTCTCTCCCATGTCTCCTATCCCATGTTTCTCCTCTCTCTTCTCTCTCCTCTCTTCTCTCTCTCCTCTTTCTCTCTCCTCCTCTTCTCTCTCTCTTCCCTCTAGAACTTCTCTCTCTTCTCTCTCTCCTCCTCTCTTCTCTCTCCTCTCTCCTCCTCCTATAGCTCTCTCTTCTTCTTCTTCATCTCTCTCTCCTCTCTTTTCTCCCTTTTTCTCTCATGTCTCTCCCTCTCTCTTCTCTCTCCCATCCCTCTTCTCTCTCTTTTTGTCTCCTGGTCTAGAAAGGAGGCTCTTCTCTCTTCCTCCTCCTCTCTTCTCTCTCCTGTGTCTTCTCTCTCTTCCTCCTCTCTCTCCAAAGAGTCTCTCCCCATCTCTTCCCTCATCTCTCTCCTCCTCCTTCTCTCTATCTTCTCTTTTCCCTATCTCCCCTAAGTCCCCTTCTCCTCTTCTCTCTCCTCTTCTCTCTCCTCTCTCTATCTCCTCTCCTCTCTCTCTCCCCATTTTTCCTTCTCCTCCTCTCTCTCTCTCTCTCTCTCCTCTCTCTTCTCTCTTTCTCTCTCTCTCTCCTCTCTCTCTTCCCTCTCTCTTCTCTCTCCTCCTCTCTCCTCTCTCCTCTCTCTTCTTTCCCCTCTCTCTCTCTTCTCTCTCTTCCCTCTCTCTTCTCTCTCCCTCTGCTCTCCTCTCTCTCCTCCTCCCCCCTCTCTTCTCTTTCTCTCCTCCTCACCTCTCTCCTCTCTCCTCCCTCCCCTCTCTTCTCTCTCTCTCCTCTCCTCCATCTCTCTCTCTACCCTTTTCCTTCTCTCTCTCTCCTATCTCTCTATTTCTCCCCTCTCTCTGCCTTTCTATCTCTTTTTTCTATTCCTCTCTCTCCCTCTTCTCCTTCCTCTCTCTTCTCTCTCCTCTCTCTCTCCTCTCCCTTCTCCCTCTCTATCTTTTCCTCTTCTCTCTCTAGCTTCATTCTAGAACATTCTAGAAGTTTCTAGGATCATCAAGTTTTTAATTAACCAAAGGAATTTCCATTATCCTAGCCTTAACTAAGCATGGACTTCTTATTTTGTTGAAGAAGAAATGCTTGGCTTAGTGGTTAGAATTGGGGGGTAGGGGGGGCAAGTCTTGTGTTCGAATCCACCATGCAACATAAAATTTTAGATAGTGGTTAGAGAAAAGGGAGAGGGCCTGGGATCGCGCCACGTGGCGCGTGAGGCAGTGCATTAGAGCCGTCCGGATCGCGCCAAGTGGCGCCACGCAGGCCGTCGATGGGGGTGGAGTTACATTCATTAATAACGCGGTATTTTTTTATTATACCCCACTAGAAAAGGGCCCGGCCTGACGGCCGGGCCCTTTTCTTTTGGTCCTTTCCTCGGCTCGGCCGGCCTCCGGCCGGCCTCGCCTCGGTTTGGCCCCACCCACATGCCCTATCTCCCTCTCTTCTCTCTTTTCTTTCTCCTATCTCTTCCCTCTCTCCTTTCTCCTCTCTCGTCTCTCTTCCCTCATCTCCCTCTATCTCTCTCTTTCTTCTCTCTCCTTCCTCCTCTCTCTTCTCTCTCCTTTCTTTTGTCTCTCTCTCCCATGTCTCTTCCCTCTCTCTCTCTCTCTCCTCTCTCTCTCTCCCTCTCTCTCTTTCCCCCCTCTCTCTTCTCTCTCTCCTTTCCCTCTTCTCTCTCCTATCTCTTCTCTCCCTTCTCCCTTTTTTCTCCTCTCTCCTTTCTTTTCTCTCTTCTCTCATCTCTCTCTCCTCTCTTCTCTCTATCTTCTCTGTCTCTATCTCTCTCTGTCTCCCCCTTTCAGTATTCTCTATCGTCTCTCCTCTCTCTTCTCTCTCTCCCATCTCTTTCCCTTGTCTCTCATCTTTCTCTCTCCTCTTTTTTCCTTCTCTCTCCCCTCTCTCTTCTCTCTCTTCTCCCTCCCTCTCTTCTCCTCTCTCCTCTCCTCTCTCCTCTCTCTTCCCTCTCTACTTTCTCTCTCTCTCTCCCCCTCTCTTCCTCTCTCTCCTCCTCTCCTCTCTCCTCTCCTCTCTCTCCTCCCTCCTCTCTCTTCTCTCATGCTCCCTTCTCTCTCTCTCTATCTTTCTCTCTCCTTTCTATTTCTCTTTCTCTCTCTCTCTCTCTCTCTTTTCTCCCTCTTCCCTCTCTCTTCTCTTTTCTTTCCTCGTATCTTCTCTCCTCTCCTCCCTCTCCTCTCTTCTCTTTCTCTCTCCTCTCTCTCTCTCTCCTCTATCTTCTCTCCTCCCTCTCTCCTCCTCCTCTCTCTCTATTTCTCCTCTTTCTGTCTCCTCTCTCCTCTCTCTCCTCTCTCTCTCCCTGTCTCTCCTCTCTCTCCCTATCTCTCCTGCCTCCTCTCCTCTCCTCTCTCCTCCTCCTCTCCTGCCTCTCTCTTTTCTCCCTCTATCTATCTCCTATCTCTCTCCTCTCTTTATCTCCTATTTCTCTATCTCTTATTTCTCTCCTCTCTCTCTATTTCTCCTCTCTCTCTCTACCTTTCTCTCTCTTTTCTATTTCTCTCTCTCCGTCTTCTCCCTCCTCTCTCTTCTCTCTCCTCTCTTCCTCCTCTCTCTTCTCTCTCTAGCTTTTTTTTAGAACATCCTAGAAGGTTATAGGATCATCAGAGAGGGGGGGACCATGAGCATTTGCAACCCATCACACTTACTACCAATTCCAAAGTAGCACCTCCAGAATATTCTATTTTGAGCATTTGCAAGGTTTCAATAAACTTTCTACTTTTAGACTGAGGTGCTTCTAGAGCATAGGTGGTTGCCCTATAGCATCTGGAACACTTATAACATTCTACGTTTTAGCAAAGTTTTCTGTTCTTAGACTACCGTACTTTCTGTTTTTAGACTGAGATGCTTACCCTAGAGCATCTGAAACATTCTAGGACATTCTATTTGAGTTTTTACAAAGTTTAATCAAACTTTTTATTTTTTTAATGAAACTTTCTATTTTTAGACTGAGGTGCTTACCTTTGAGCATTTGCAACATTCTAGAACATTCTATTTTGAGCATTTGCAAAGTTTCAAAAAACTTTCTATTTTTGGATTGAGGTGCTTACCCATGAGCGTCTGTAACACTCCATAACATTCTATGTTGAGCATTTGTAAAGTTTCAAAAAACTTTCTATTTTTAGATTGAAACTTTCTATTTCTAGGTGAAGTCTTGCCATGAGCACACTGGAACATTCAAGAACATTCTATTTTGAGCATTTGCAAAGTTTCAAAAAACTTCTATTTTTAGACTGAGACTTTCTATTTTTAGACTGAGGTGCTTGCCCATGAGCACCTGGAATGAGCACCTGGAACATTCCACAACATTCTGCCCATGAGCATCTGGAACATTCCACAACATTCTATTTTGAGCATTTGCAAAGTTTCAAAAAACTTTCTATTTCTAGGCTTGCAACTTTCTATTTTTAGGCGGGTGCTTGCCATGAGCACATGGAACATTCGAACATTCCACTTTGCATTTGCAAAGTTTCAAAAACCTTCTATTTTTAAGTGAAACTTTCTATTTTTAGGCGAGGTGCTTACCCATGAGCACACAGGAACATTCCACAACATTCTATTTTGAGCACACCTGCAAAGTTTCAAAAAACTTCTATTTTTAGACTAAGACTTTCTATTTTTAGGCTTTTGGGTGCTTACTCATGAGCACATGGAACATTCTAGGACATTCAAAAGATTCTAGAACATTCTAGAACATCCTAGAGTATCCTTGAATTAATTAGACCCCAGCCTTAACTAAGCATGGAGTTCCCCATTCTTTCAAGAAAAAAAGCCCGGTTGGTCTAGTGGTAAGGGTGGGGGTTTGGGGGCAATGTCGAGGATGAGTCCATGGTAAACCAAAAATTTTGTCCACCAAACTTGGGGGCGTTTGAGAGGCCAAGGCCCGCGGACGGCGAGATCAAAGCCCGTGGTGGCATCCTTTACCGTCCCGGATGGGCGGTTTACTCACTCCTGGGCAGACGTGGGGCGCTATTTTCTTATTATTATTATTATTATTATTAGATTAGACTAGACTAGACTAGAAAAGGGCCCGGCGGCGGCCTGCTTGACTTTTTCTCCACCGGCCCCTCGGGGGCCCATCATTTGGACCCGTGCCCTTTTCCCTTGCCCCTTCCAAAGCTCCGCCCCTCAAATTCTTCTATTTGGCCCATCCCTAAAGCTATTCCCTCGGCTCGGCCTGCCCGGCCCGAGCCCCATGACTTTCCATTTAGGACATTCCTCTGTCTCTCTTCTCCTTCCTCTCTTCTTTCTCTACTTTCTCTCTCCTCTCTTCTCTCTCTCCCCTCTCTTTCTCTCCTATCTCTTTTCTTCTCTTTATCTTTACCCTCTCCCTCTCTTTTCTCTCCTCTCTTCTCTCTCTCCTCTCTCTTCCCTTTTTTCCTTCTCTCTCTCCTATCTCTCTTCTCTCTCTCTATTTCTCCCCCCTCTCTCTCTATTTCTCCCCTCTCTCTATCTTTTTCTCTCTCTCTCCTCTCTCTTCCCTCTCCCCTTTCTCTCTTCTCTCTCCTCTCTCTCTCATCTCTCTCCTCTCTCTTACATCCTCTCTCTCTCCTCTCTCTCTCTCTCTCTCCCCCCCCTCTCTCTCTCTCTCTCTCTCTCTCTCTCCTTTTTTCCTTCTCTTCCCTACCTCTCCTCTCTCTCTATTTCTCCCCTCTCTCTATCTTTCTTTCTCTCTCTCCTCCCTCTTCCCTCTCCCCTTTCCTCTTCTCTCTCCTCTCTCTCTCATCTCTCTTCTCTCTCTTCTTTCCCCCCTCTATCTCTCCCCCCTTTCTCTTCCCTCTCTCTTCTCTCTCCTCTCCGCTTTCCTCTCTCTCTCCTCCCTCCCCTATCTTCTCCCTCTCTTCTCCCTCTCTCCTCTCTCCTCTCTCTCTTCTGTTTTTTGTCTCTCTTCCCTTTCCTCTCTCTCTCCTCTCTCTCTTCTTCTTCTTCTTCTTCTCTCCCTGTTTTCCTTCTCTCTCCCCTACCTTTATCCTCTCTTTCTATTTCTCCCCTCTCTTCTCTCTCTCCCCTTTTTTCTTTCTCTCTTCTATCTGTCTCCTCTTTCTATATTTCTCCCCTCTATCTCTATCTCTATCTCTCTTTCTCTCTCTCCTCTCTCTTCTCTCTCCCCTTTCCCTCTTCTCTCTCCTCTCTCTCTCATCTCTCTACTCTCTCCTCTCTCTTCTTCCCCCCCTCTCTCTCTCCCCTCTCTCTTTTCTCTCTCTCTCTCCTCCTCCCTCCCCTCCCTATTCTCTCTCCTATGTCTCTCATTTCTTTTCTCTCTCCTCTCTCCTCTTTGCCCTCTCTCTCTTCCCTCTCTCCTCTCTCTCTTCTCTCTCCTCTCTTGCTCTCCTCTCTTTCTCCTCCCTCCCCTCTCTTCTCTCCTCCCTCCCCTCTCTCTCTCTCACTCACACTTCTCCCTCCTCTCTCTCCACCTTATCTCTCTCTCTCTTTCCTATCTCTTTCTCTCTCTCTCTCTCTCCTATCTCTCTTCTCTCTCCTATCTCTCTCTCCTCTATCTCTTCTCTCTCTCCTATCTCTCTCCTATCCCTTTTCTCTCCTATCTCTCTCTCTCTCTCCTCTCTCTCCTATCTCTCTCCTCTCTCTTCTCTCTCCTCTCTCTCTTATCTCTCTCTCTTATCTCTCTCATATCTCTCTCTTCCTCTTATCTCTCTCTCTCCTATCTCTCTTCTCCCTCTCCTCTCTCTCTCTCCCCCCTATCTCTTCTCTCTCTCCTATCTCTCTCTCCCTCCTATCTCTTCTCTACGGCCGGGCCCTTTTCTTTTGCTCCCATTCCTCGGCTCGGCCTCGGTTTGGGCCCACCCACGTGCCCTCCTTTTTGCATCCTCTCTCTCTCTCTCTCTCTCTCTCTCTCTCCTAGGCTGGAAATGGTTCAATATTTGGCGGATAACATCTCTATAAAGAAGAGGCATGCAATTGGTAGGATTCGCCTTAGTTCTCATCATTTGGGTGTGGAAACGGGTAGATGGGGGCATATAATTCCTCGGTCGGAAAGATATTGTAAGGTGTGTGGTGAAGATCAAGTAGAAGACGAAGAACACACGCTACTTAGGTGTGAAGCTTACTACTCACTTCGGGTTCAACATGATATTCTTCTTTGAGGAGGATCTTCAAACTTTCTTCTCCATGAAAGGGAGAAAATTGGTGCCTATTCTTTGGATCTTTTACAACTTAGAGAGATTTGTTTAAAAAGGTTGAATAGTTTTCTTGAAGAAGAAGATATTTTGAGTGAGAGTGACGAGCAAGATGAGGACTCTGAGACTCATTTGATCTTTTATGATTGTATCTAAATATGGGATGTCTTTTAGGCCTTTTAGGCCTCCCAAGATTTAATACACTTTCTTTCTTTCTTTCTCTCTCTCTCTCTCTCTCTCCTATCTCCTATCTCTCTTCTCTTCTCTCTCTTTATTCCCCCGCTCCCCTTCTCTCTTCTCTCTCCTCTCTCTCTCATCTCTCTTCTTTCCCATCTCTCTCTCCTCTCTCTTCTCTGCCCTCATTGTCTCTCCTCTCTCTTCCCTCTCTTTTCTCTCTCTTGTTCTTCTCTCCCCTCTCCCTCTATCTCTCTCCCCTCTCCCTCTATCTCTTCTCTCTCCTCTCTCTTCTTCCTCTCTCCTCTCTTCTCTCTCTCTCCTCTCTCTCTTTATCTCTCCTCTCTCTATATCTCTCCTCTCTCTCTCTCTCCCCCCTTTCTCTCTTCTCTCTCTTCCCTTTTTCCTTCTCTCTCTCCCATCTCTCTCCTCTCTCTCTATTTCTCCCTCTCTCTTTCTCTCTTTTTTTTTTACCTTCTCTCTCTCTCTTCTCCTCCTCTCTCTCTTTCTCTTCTTTTCCTTCTCTCTCTCCTATCACTCTCCTCTCTCTTTATTTCTCCCCTCTCCCTATCTCTCTGTCTTCCCCTCCTCTCTCTTCCCCCTCTATTCCTCTCTCTCTCTCTCTTCCCCTCCTCTCTCTTCTCTCTCCTCTTTCTTCCCTCTCTCCTCTCTCTCCTCTCTCTTCTTTCCCCTATCTCTCTTTCAGCTCTCCTCTCTCTCCCCCTCTCTCTTTCTCCCATGTCTCTTCCCTCTCCCCCCCTCTCTCCTCTCTCCTCTCTCCTCCCTCTTTCCTTTCTCCTCTCTGCTCTCTCTCTCTCTTCCATCTCTCTCCCCCTCATCTTTCCCTCTTCTCTCTCTAGCTTTATTCTAGAACATTCTAGAAGGAACTTTTAACATCAAGGCTTCTAATTAACCAAAGGAATTTCCATTGCCCCAGCCTTAACTAAGTATGGACTTCCTATTCTTTCAAGAAAAGACTGGTTGGTCTAGTGGTAAGGGTGGGGGGTTTGGGGGGCAATGTCCAGGGTTCAAGTCCATGGTAAACTAAAAAAATTTTGTCCACCAAACTTGGGAGCTTTTGAGAGGCCAAGGCCCACGGACGGCCGAGATCGCGCCACGTGGCGCATCTAATCTATCTATAATATATATCTATATCTATATAATAATAATAATAATAATAAAGAAATAGCGTCCGTCTGTGAGTGAGTGAGTCTGTGAGTGAGTGAGTGAGTATTTCACACCCCATCGACGGTTAAGGAGGCGCCACGTGGCTTGATCCAGGCCGTCCGTGGGCCTTGGCCTCTCAAAAGCTCCCAAGTTTGGTGGACAAAATTTTTTTGCTTTACCACGGACTTGAACCCTGGACATTGCCCCCCAAACCCCCCACCCTTACCACTAGACCAAGCATTGGTTTCTTGAAAAAAATGGAAGTCCACATATAGTTAAGGGTGAGAACCAAATAATTCAAGGATGCTCTAGGATGTTCTAGAATGTTCTAGGTAGCTCTAGAATCTTCTAGAATGTCCTAGAAACTTCTAGAATATCTAAAAATAGAAAGAATTTTGAAACTTTGCAAATCCTCAAAAAAGAATATTCTGGAGTGTGCTAGGCTCTTCTAGAAACTTCTGGAAACTTCTATAATGTCTAAAAATAGAAAGAATCTTGAAACATTGCAAATGTTCAAAATAGAATGTTCTGGAGTGCCCTAGGCTCTTCTAGAAACTTCTAGACAGTTCTAGAATGTCTAAAAATAGAAATAATCTTGAAACTTTGCAAATGCTCAAAATAAAATGTTCTGGAGTGTCGTAGGCTCTTCTAGAAACTTCTAGGATGTCATGGAATTTCCTGGAATCTTCTAGAATGTCTAAAAATAGAAAGTTTTTTGAAACTTTGAAGATGCTCGAACTGGAAAGTGCTCTAGGATGTCCTAGATAGGTCTAGAATCTTCTGGAATCTTA
The DNA here is from genome assembly GCA_021234155.1 of Isoetes taiwanensis. Taxonomy (NCBI): domain Eukaryota; kingdom Viridiplantae; phylum Streptophyta; class Lycopodiopsida; order Isoetales; family Isoetaceae; genus Isoetes; species Isoetes taiwanensis. The sequence goes on along the minus strand of JAJEKV010000020.1, from coordinate 21,405,679 downwards.
TAGGATATACTGGAATGTCTTAGAGTGTCCTAGAATGTCTAAAAATAGAAAGTTTTTTGAAACTTTGCAAATGCTCAAAGTGGAATCTCCTAGAAGCTTTTGGAATGGCTTGGAATGTTCTAGAGTCTTTTAGAATGTCTAAAAATAGAAAGTTTTTTGAAACTTTGAAAATGCTCAAAATAGAATGTTTTGGAATATTCTAGATGCTCATGGGTAAGCACCCCAGTCTAACTAAAATGTCCTGGAATGTTCTAGAGTCTTCTAGGATGTCTAAAAGTAGAAAGTTTTCTAAAACTTTATGGATCCTCAAAATAGAATGTTTTAGAATGTCCAGGTGCTCACGGGCGACTACCTTAGTCTGAAAATAGAAAGTACCATAGTCTAAAAATAGAGAGAACTCTAGAATATTCTATGTACCTGTGGAGTCTTCTAGAATCTTTTAGAAGGTGCTGGAATGTCCTAGAGTCTTCAAGGATGTTTAAAAATAGAAAGTTTTCCGACAATCAAGTATCACAGCCTAAAAATAGAAAGTGCTCTAGGATGTTCTGGATATCCTAGAATCTTTTAGAATCTTCTAGAGTCTGCTAGAATGTCCTAGAGTCTTCTAGAACGTCTAAAAATAGGAAGTTACTTGAAAGTTTGCAAATGCTCAAAGTAGAATGTTGGTTGATTCGAACCCTAATTATTGCAATAGAAAAAACAACGTCCTTACCACTAAACCAAGTGTTGATTCATTAACAAATTCAAACTCCAAATATAGTTAAGGGTGGTTGATTTGAACATGTTGCACATATATCCCACATGCATTCTTGCAAAAAAGAGCACCCTTTTCCAGTATATAATGGGGCATGCACTTAGGGTTTGCACAAATATCCCACATGCATCCATGCTGAAAAGAGGCTCTTTTTTCAATATATAAAGAGGCAGTTGGTATAGAAATAGACATCTGAATTTAGCGTCAGTGTTGAAGCTTCTGGACACCGCAGGTAAGCGCCTCATTCTAAAAATAGAAACTTTTTTTGAAAATTTGCAAGTAATTTAGATATTAAAAATTTATAAGCAATGTAAATATGCCTCAACCTAGAATTACAAACTTGCACCTCAGTCTAACTGGGATGGCCTGGAATGTTCCAGAGTCTTCTCAAATGTCTAAAAATAGAAAGTTTCCTGAAACTCTAAAAATAGAAAGTACCATAGTCTAAAAATAGAAAGTACTCTAGAATAATCTATGTAGCTGTGAAATCTTCTAGAATCTTCTAGAGCCTTTTAGAAGGTGCTGGAATGTGCTAGAGACTCCTAGAATGTCTAAAAATAGAAAGTTTTTTGACAATTTGCAAATGCTCAAAATAGAATGTTGATTAATGGTGAGGACTAAATAATTCGAGGATGCTCTAGGATGTAGCTCTGGAATCTTCTAGAACCTTCTAGAAGGTCCTCGGATGTTCCAAAATCTTCTAGAGTGTCTAAAAATAGAAAGTTTTTTGAAACTTTGAACATCCTCAAGATAGAATGTTCTGGAATGTTCCAGATGCCCACAGATGACCACCTTAGTCTAAAAATAGAAAGTATCACAGCCTAAAAATAGAAAGTACTCTAGGATGTTCTAGATATCCTAGAATCTTCTAGAATCTTCTAGAGTCTGCTAGAATGACCAAGTGTTGATTCATTAACAAATTCAAAGTCCAAATATAGTTAAGGGTAGTTGATTTGAACATGTTGCACATATATCCCACATGCATTTATGCTGGAGAGGTGTACTGTAAAACCTTAATGTACCCGTCGGTCTAAAAATAGTAAGTTTCTTGATGTTTTACAACTAATTAATGTGAAGTGTTTTAGAAAGTTCTAGAACAATGTAGATGGTCATTGGTCAATCTAGAAATAGAGACTGTGAAAAAGAATCAAGGTAGAATAGTCTACACACAAATAGTTGCTGCACATCAACTTAGAGAAAATTTGGCCAATCTAAGAATAGGGAATTTACAAAGAAACTAAAATGAAATACTGTGCAATGTTCAAAAATAGAAAGTTTTAGAATGTAGTCAGATAGATGGCATGTCCAGAAATAGTAACTTTTCGATCATTGGTCAATCTAAAAATAGAGACTGCGAGACACACAGATAGTTGTTGCACCTCAATTTAGGGAAAATTTAGTTATAGAAACTTCTAATCTGCGATGTCTAAGAATAGAAAGTTTCGGGATGTAGTTAGACAAATGGTATGTCCAGAAATAATAATTTTCCCAAGGCCATTATTTGTGCAGAATAAATCGTTGATAGAAAAGAAGCAAAATAGAATAATGCCGCGCCGACAAAGAGAAGAAACATTAGAGGAAAAGGAAGCTAGACGTGCTCGAGATAGAGAAAGGTATCAAAATAGAAAACAACGCCTACTTGCAACTGAAACGGCAGAGGAGCGACAAGCGAGGCTGGATAGAGCTGCTGAGTTACAGAGAAATAGAAGAGCACAAATAAAAAGTAGAGAAATAGAGGAGCAGCGTGCTGTTAGATTGGCCCACCATGCAGAGGAAATGGCTGCGAGCAGGCTCAACATGCAGCAGGCGGAGACGGATGCAGAGCGTGCTGCTAGGTTGGCCCACCATGCACATGAAGTAGCCATGAGTAGACTTAACACCCAGCAAGAAGAGACGGACGTAGAGCGTGCTGCCAGGTTGACCCACCACGCAAAAGAAGTGCGCGCAAGCAGATTGAACATCCAGCAGGGGGAGACGGATGCAGAGCGTGCCACCAGGCTGGCTCAACACGCAGAGCAAGTAGCTGCGAGTAGGCTCACTGCCCAACAGGAAGAGACGGATGAGGAGCGTGCTGCGAGGTTGGCCCACCAAAGCCGGGCGGGAAGGGCTACGGCGAGCTTAACATCCAACAGGAGAGACAGATGCGTCTTTGCCGCCAGTTGACCCACCATGCACGGCAGTAGCCGCGAAAGCGAGCTTAACATCCAAAGCGAGGGGAGATGGATGCAGGCGCGTGCCGCCAATTGGCGCGCACCATGCACGGGCAGTAGCGTGAGTAGGCTCAGTGCCCAGCAGGGAGAGACGGATGACGAGCGTGCTACGAGGTTGGCTCGCCATGCAGAGGAAGTGGCCATGAGCAGGTTTAACGTCCAGCAGGGAGAAACAGATGTAGAGCGTGGTATCAGGTTGGCCCACCAAGCGGACGAAAGAACTGCGAGTAGGCTCCTAGCTCAACAGGGGGAGACAGAAGAACAACATCTCGAAAGGCTAGCTATAGAGGCCCAACAAAGACGTGCAAATCGAGATAATCCTTCTACTTACAGAATAGCTCGGAGTAGTCATTCAGTGCATGTTGAGCCTCATCACTGTGGAGAACTGGACCGAGAGTGCAGATATTGTCATGCACTAACATTTAGACATGATGACACAAAGTGTTGCTATGATGGCAAGATTAGCCTCCCTCCTTTGACGGCAATGCCTCCACTATTATATCACTTATTAATTGGAGATCACCCAAAAAGTAAAGAGTTCAAACCGCATATCAGGATTTACAATAATGCATTGGCTTTTGTATCGTTTGGAGCAGACATACAGCAATTCAATAGACCAGGCCCATATTGCTTTAAGATCCATGGCCAAGTTTACCATAGATCCGGGCCTGCTCATCCCGATGATAATGCATCGCCGCGATATGCCCAGCTATACATTCTAGACATGGAGTATGCAAACGAGGAACGCGCGCAAAATGTGCATAATGCAGAATGTAACATGGACCTCATGAGGCAGCTTGACTTAGAAATAAGGAGCAGGAACCCATTTGCACAGGCCCTGCATATGATGCACGAGGTAGAGGAAAATGCACGGCGCCTAAATGAACACGCAGAAGTAAGGATGTATTTCAGTGATGACAGGGCAGGATTAGACTTGCGAAGATACAACCCTGCTTTCGTGAATGAGGTTGCTGTGATATTTGTGAATCCAGATGGGGAGCCGCCTTTTAACAGAGATATATGCATCCATCAGAAGGGCGGCGGCCTCAGAAATATCGCCATTACCGACCCATACATAGACGCACTTACTTACCCTTTGTTAATACCGTCTGGAGACAAGGGATGGCAAATGAATATGAGAAACCAAGCAATTGCCTCATCGAGCCGGTCGAGGCAAAACGTGTCCATGCTGCAATACTATTTGTATAGACTAAGCACGCGAAGGAATACAGCACCTGATAGCACCCTTAAGTTTGAGTTCAATCCCCTGTTGAGCGGCGGCAGGCTGACGCAACAGTTCATAGTTGATGCCTACGCAAGAATAGAGGCCAATACCTTGAATTTCTACCGCCTCAACCAAAAAAACTTGCGGGCCGAGATGTATGAGGGCTTGATTGATTATGTGAACCATGAAGCAGAGGCACAAGGATTGGCATCTGGACGATTGGTTATCTTGCCATCGTCGTTTATTGGTGGTGCACGTGCCATGCAACAAAATTATCAAGATTCCATGGCCTTGGTAAGGAGATTTGGGAAGCCAGACCTATTCGTTACATGCACGTGCAATACAAATTGGCCAGAAATCACAGATAACTTAGAGGTAGGCCAATCGCCAGAGGATAGACCCGACGTGGTTGCACGTGTGTACCACACGAAACTGATGGAAATCCTCTATGATATCTTAGAGAGAGATATTTTTGGAAAAGTTAAGGCCTATTCATATACAATTGAATACCAAAAGCGGGGTCTACCACACTGTCACATGCTATTAATAATGGAACAAGCAGATAAAATACGGGATAGCGATGACATCGACAGGATCACGAGTGCTGAAATACCAGGTACATACATCGTGTTGTTATTTCAGTGTTGATACGGTAATGTAAATAAAATCTGTGTTGTTTTTCTATTTATATACCAGACCCATTGGAAGACCCTGAATTGCATGAAATTGTAAAAAAATGCATGGTGCATGGACCATGCACCTCACGGTGCATGAAACTGAATGAAAAGACTGGAACAATGGAGTGTTCTAAAGGTTTTCCAAAAGCATTTGCTGAAAGCACCTCAATCAAGGAGAATGGATACCCAGAATATAGAAGACGTCCTGGCATTCAATATGAGCAAGGAAATAGAATGATAGACAACAGTATGGTTGTTCCATACAATGCCTATCTCTTAAAGAAATATGCTTGCCATATAAATGTGGAGCAGTGTTTCAGCATTGCAAGCATAAAGTACATTTTTAAGTATATCCATAAAGGCCACGATCGAGCAAGCATTGCATTAACAGCACATCCAGACACAGATATGCAAGCCACATATAATTGGGACGAGATACAAGAGTTTCTTGATACAAGATATATCTCTGCACCAGAAGCAATGTGGAGGACATTTGGTTACAAAATGCATGACACATCCCACACTGTGCACAGGTCGTTAATTTGGAACCCACACTATATTTTATTAATACTAACTATTGTCATATTATGAGCAGATTGCCTGTCCATTTGCCCAACAAGCAAATCGTATATTATGAGCAAGGTCAAGAACGGATTGCTTTGGAACGTGCTGCAACAAAGCATACGATGCTCACTGCTTGGTTTGAACTAAATAAAGTTGATGTTGCTGCCCGACAATATATATATCCAGAAATTCCCCATCATTATACTTTTATAAAAGGCCAAGGCATCTGGAAGATAAGGGAAGGCAAGTACAAATTAATTTCAAGGATGTATAATGTCAGCCCAAAAGACATGGAACGGTATTACTTGCGCTTATTGCTGCTACATAGAAAAGGTATCACTAGCTTCGAGGACATGAAAAATGTCAACGGAAAGCAATGCAATACATTTCATGAGACAGCAAAGGAACTTGGACTGTTAGCAGATGATGCAGAATGAGAAAGAACGCTTGATGATGCAGTTGCTTTTCAAATGCCTGCTCAATTGCGACAAACGTTCGCGTTCATTTGCATATATGGTCCTCCCTCAGATCCATTGAACCTGTGGGAGAAGTTCAAGCAGCACTTGGCAGAAGATTATGCCCGTGACATGCCAGAGGAAGATGCATACAATGCAGCATTGTTATCCATGAATGAAATCTTCCTTGCAAATGGGACGAATTGCCAGTCAATGCAACTTCCAGAGCCAAGAATAACCCGGTACCATGATGCGACCGTCAATCAGACATTCGATGTAGCCTTTGAAAAGGCTAAAGGCGATGAGCGATATGCAAAATTGACTCCAGACCAAAAGGAAATAGCTGATGCCGTTCTCCTTGCAATTGAAGGAGTCCAACCATCTCATTCGTGTATAAATGTGGATGGTCCTGGGGGGTCTGGGAAAACATTTGTCTTCAATACAGTTATTAGCATGTTAAGAGGAAGAGAGCTCGGTGTCATTGCAGTTGCATGGACAGGCATAGCGAGCCTTTTGCTCAAGGGAGCCCAAACAGTGCACTCTACCTTCAAGCTCCCGCTGAACCTGACACCCGAAGCAACATCTGACCTGCGTGCCACGAGCAAACAGGCAGATAGAATAAGAAAAGCAACGCTTTTGGTGTGGGATGAATTAAGCATGACACATTCCGACGCACTCACAGCAGTGGATACTGTCTTGAAGGAAATTCGACGGGACCCCAGACCATTCGGGGGAATGGTTGTATTAGCCGGCGGTGATTTTAGGCAACAATTGCCCGTAATCAAACGAGCCAAAAAGATGGAGATTCTTGCAAAATGTGCTAAGAGCAACCCCCTGTGGAAACACTTCAAGACATTCAAACTAACAACGAACATGCGTGTCGGCAAGGGCGAAAAGGAATGGTCTGAATACTTGCTGAAGCTTGGCGACGGGGAACGAATGAATGACGAGCCTACCCTCCCTGAAGACGTCGTTGAACTGCCGAGCAAGTGCATTGCCCAAAATAACATTATCGATGAGGTGTTTGGAACAAGTATAGACCCAGCCAGCATGGAAGATCTATTCGAGAAATCTATACTATCTCCAAAAAATGAGGATACATTGAGTCTTAGTGACAAGACCCTGCAAAGATTGCATGGAGACTTGCACCCATATACTGGTATTGATACCCTCAATCTGGAAGATGAAGAGGACATTAGAAATTTCCCGATTGAATTCATCAATCACCTCACACCTTCCGGAATGCCGCCTCATAAGCTCAATATCAAGGTGGGAGCAATAGTGATGTTACTTAGGAACATGTATCCGCGAGGTGGCCTATGCAATGGAACACGCCTACGCATCACACATGCAACACAGAGAATTTTACGGGCAGAGATAGTCACAGGTGAATTCAGAGGCACCCCAGTCCTGTTGCCGAAAATCAATTTAACGCCATCTGATTCGCACATACCTTTCACTAGAAGACAATATCCGATCCGCCTAGCATTCTCAATGACGATCAATAAGTCGCAAGGTCAATCTTTGGAGACCGTTGGGCTTTACCTGCCAGCACCAGTTTTCGCCCATGGACAACTCTACGTTGCGCTCTCAAGGTGCACCTCACAAGACGGGGTCAAAATCGCTGTCACGGAGACGTCACGTCAGGGTGCATTGCAAAAAGACCATCGAACATACACCCCGAATGTTGTATACAAAGAGGCACTTATATAAATAAAATATTTGGTCAAGACTTTTGAATAGAACGTTTTTTAAAGAGCTTTTTGAAATTCTCAATGTGTGATAGTTTACAATTGATAGTACATATAGAATTGGTAGTGTTCTCCTCATGAGTAATACTTTAAATTTAGCAGAAAGGCATGTGTGTATATGGACTTACATAGTAGTAGGTGTAAGTAGGCTCCTCATGGATAATACTGGTGTGAGTAAACTCCAGATGCATAGATGTCAAGTTATAGATATGGTAAAGGTCCTCATGAATAGAGAGAGAGAGAGAGGGAAGAGACATGGGAGAGAGAGAGGGGGCAAAGAAGAGAGAGGAGAAAGAAGAGAGAGAGGAGAGCTGAAAGAGAGAGGGGAAAGAAGCGAGAGGAGACAGAGGAGAGAGAAAAGAGAAAAGAGAGAGGGAGGAGATAGAAGAGAGAGAGAGAGAGAGAGAGAGAGAGAGAGAGAGAGAGAGGGAGATGAGGGGAGAGAGAGGAGACAGGAGAGAGAAGAGAGGGAAGAGATAGGAGAGAGAAGAGAGAGAATAGAGAAAGGAGTGGGCCCAAACCGAGGGCGAGGTCGGCCGGAGGCCTACGAGCCGAGGAAAGGTATGAAAGAAAAGGGCCCGGCAAGAAAATACCGCGTTGTAACGAATGTAACTCCACCCCATCGACGGGCTCACAAGGATGCGCCACTTGGTTGAAGATCCCGACGGTCCTAACGCACCGCCTCACGCCCACGGACATGGCGCGATCCCAAAACCCCTCCCCCACTTTTCCAACCACTATCTAAAATTTTATGTTGCATGGTGGATTCAACCCAAGACTAGCCCCCTACCCCCAATTCTAACCCAAAAAAAAGCTAAGCCAAAAGCATTTCTTCTTCAACAAAATAAAGTCCATGCTTAGTTAAGGAAAAGGTGGGCAATGGAAATTCCTTTGGTTAATTAAAAGCCTTGATGATCCTAGAAACTTCTAGAATGTTCTAGAATGAAGTTAGAGAGGAGAGAGGGAAAAGATAGAGAGAAAAGGGAGATGGAGGGAGGGAGAGGAGAGAGAAAGGAGAGAGAAAGAGAGAGAGAGAAGGAAAAAGAGGGAAAGGTAGAGAGAGGAAGAAATAGAGAAAAACAGGAGAGAGAGAGGAGAGAGAGGGGAGAGGAGAAATAGAGAGAGAGGAGAGGAGAGAGAGAGAGGAGGGAGAGAGGAGAGAGGGAGAGAGAGGAGAGGAGAAGAGGAGAGGAGAGAGGAGAGAGAGAGAGAGAAATAGAGAGAGGAGAAAGGTAGAGAGAGGAGAAATGAGAGAGAAGAGAGAGAGAGGAACAGGAGAGAGAGAGAGGAGAGAGAGAGAGAGAGAGAGGGGAGAAATGAGAGAGAGGGAACAGAGAGAGGAGAGAAGAGAGATAGGGGAAAGGGAGAGAGAGAGGAGAGAGATAAGAGAGAGAAGAGAGGAGAGGAGGAGAGAGAGAGAGAGAAGGGAGAGGGGAGGGAAGAGGGGAGGAGGGAGGAGATAGGAGATAGGAGAGAGGGAGGAAATAGAGAGAGAGAAGAGAGGAGAGAGAGAGAGAGGAGAGAGAGAGGAGAAGAGGGGAGAGAGGGAGAGAGGAGAGAGGAGAGAGGAGAGAGAAGAGGAGAGGGGGAGGAAAGTCAGAAGGGGCAGAGAGAGAGGGAGAGGAGAGGAGGAGAGAGAGAGGAGGGAGAGAGAGGGGAGGAGGAGAGAGGAGAGGAGAGAGGAGGGGAGAGAAGAGGGGAGACAGAGAGGAGAGAAGAGAGAATAGAGAAGGAGGGAAAGAAGAGAGAGGAGAGAGAGAAAAAGAGGAGAGAGAGAGAGAGAGAAGAGAGGAGAGGAGGAGAGAGAGAAGAAGATTACAAAAGAGAGAAGAGAGAGAGAGAGAGGGAAGAGGGAGAGAGGAGGAGGATTTCCCTTCTCTCTCTCTCCTACCTCTCTATTTCTCTCTTTTCCTTTTCTCTCTTTTCTATTCCTCTCTCTCCTCTTCTCCTTCCTCTCTCTTCTCCCTCCTCTCTCTCCTCTCCTTCTCCTCTATCTTTCCCTCTTCTCTCTCTAGCTTCATTCTCATTCTAGAAGTTTCTAGGATCATCAAGGCTTTAATTAACCAAAGGAATTTCCATTGCCCTCCCTTAACTAAGCATGGACTTCCCTTTGCTTGGCTCTCTCCTCTCTCTTTCTAGTCTTGGGGTTCAAATCCACCATGCAACATAAAATTTTAGATAGTGGTTGGAAAGCCAAAGGGGAGGGCACTTCTCTCTGGCTGGCGTGATCAACTCGTTGGACCATCGGATCTCTCTATCGCTGATCGCATATATATCGATGGGGTATGATTATCTATATATACATATCTATTTTCTTATTATATTTTTACTAGAAAGGGCCCGGCTGTCCTTTAATATTAAAATATTTCCCTCGGCTCTCTCTCCCTCTCTCTTCTCTCTTCTCCTCTCTTTGGGCCCACTCTCTCTCTATCTCTCATCTCTCCTTTCTCCCTCTCTCTCTCTTCCCTCCTCCTTTCTCCTCCTTCTCTCTCTCTCTCTCTCTCTATCTCTTCCCTCTCTTTCTCCTCTCTCCTCTCTCCTCCTCTCTTCCCTCATTTCTCTCTCTCTCTCTCTCTTCTCTCTTCTCTCTCTCCCTTCTCCTCTGTCTCTCTTCTCTCTCCTCTTTCTCTTTCTCTCTTCTCTTCTCTCTCTCTCCTCTCTCCTCTCTTTCTCCCTCCTCTCTCTTCTCTCTCTCTCTCTCTCTCTCTTCTCTCTCCTCTCTCTCTCTCCTCTCTCTCCTCCTCTCCCTCCTCCCACTTCTCTTCTCTCTCTCTCCTCCCTCTCTTCTCTCCTCTCTCCTCTCTCCCTCCCCTCTCTTCTCTCTCTCTCCTCCTCTTCTCTCTATCTCTCCCCTTTTCCCTTCTCTCTCTCTCTCTCTCTTTTCTCCCTCTCTCTACCTTTCTCTCTTTTTCTATTCCTCTCTCTCCCTCTTCTCCTTCCTCTCTCTTCTCTCTCCTCTCTCTCTCTCTCCCTTCTCCTCTCTCTTTCCCTTCTCTCTCTCTAGCTTCATTCTAGAACATTTCTAGAATTTCTAGGATCATCAAGGCTTTTAATTAACCTCTCTTCTTTCCATTTCTCTCTAAGCATGGACTCCCCATCTCTCTTGGCTCCCCTGGTTAGAATTGGGGGTAGGGGGGGCTAGTCTTGGGTTGAATCCACCATCACCTTTCATAAAATTTTCTAGTGGTTGGAAAAAAAAGGGAGGGCTCTCTCTCTCCTGGCTTTGAGGCCTCTCCCTCTCTCTTCCAAGTGGGCCTCTCTCCTCTCTTTTTTAACCAAAGAGTTACATTACTTTTCTCTATTTTCTTATTATATTAGACTAGAAAAGGGCCCTCTCTCTCTTTTCCTTCTTTGGGCTCCCTTTCGGCTCGGCCCCAAGTCTCTCTCTTCCCCTTGGCCCACCCATGTGCCCTCTCTCCATCTCTCCTTTCTCTATTCTCTCTCTTCTCTCTCCTTTCTCTCTCTTCTCTTCTCTCTCCTATCTCTTCCCTCTCTTCTCTCTCCTCTCTCCTCTCTCCTCTCTCTTCCCTCATTTCCCTCTCTCTCTCTCTTCTCTCCCTCTCTCTGTCTCTCCTCTCCCGTGTCTCTCTTCTCTCTCCTCTTTCTTCTTTCTCTCTCCTCTCTTCTCTCTCTATCTCTCTCATCTCTCTCCTCTCTTTCTCCTCCTCTCTCTCTCTCTCTCTCTCTCTCTCTCTCTCTCTCTCTCTCCTCCTTTCTCTGTCTCTCTTCCCTCTCTCTTCTCTCTCCTCTCTCTCTTTCCCCTCTCTCTTTTCCCTCTCTCTCTCTCTCTTCTCTCACCTCTCTCCTCTTTCCCTCTCTCTCTCCCATATTTCTTCCCTCTCTCTCTCTCTCTCTCTCTCTCTCTCTCTTCTTCTTCTTCTTCTCTCTATTTTCCCCTCTCTCTCTATCTTTCTCTTTCTTTTCTATTCCTCTCTCTCTCTTCTCTCTCCTCTCTCTTCTTTCTCCTCTCTCTTCTTTGCCCTCTCTCTCTCTTTCTCTCTCTCTCTCTCTCTCTCTCTCTCCCTCCCTCCCCTTTCTCTCTCCTCTCTCCTCCTCTCCTCTCTCTCTCCTCTCCCTCTCTCTCCCTCTCTCTCCTCTTTCTCTCTCCTCTTTCCTTCTCCTCTCTCCTCCTCTCTCTCTCCTCTCTCTCTCCTCTCTCTCCCTCTCTCATCCTCTCTCTTCTCCATCCTCTCTCTTCCCTCTCCTCTCTCTCTCCTCCTCTCTCTTCTCTCTCTCCTTTTCTCCTCTCCTCTCTCTTCTCTCTCTCCTCTCTCTCTTCTCTCTCCTCTCCTCCTCTCTCTCCTCTCTCTTCTCTCTCCTCTCTCTTTTTTTCTCTCTCTATCCTCTCTCTCTCCCTCTCCTCTCTCTCTATTTCTCCCTCTCTCTCTCTTTTCTCTCTCTCTCTCCTTCTCTTCCTCCTCTCTCTCCTCTCTCTCTCCTCTCTCCTCTCTCTTCTCTCTCCCTCTCTCTCTCTCCTCTCTCTTCTCCTCTCTCTCTCCTCTCCTTCTCTCTCTCTTCTCTCTCCTCCCTCTCTCTCCTTCTCTCTTCTTTCTATCTCTTCTCTCTCCTCTCTCTTTCTCTCTTCTCTCTCTCTCTCTTCTTTCCCTCTTCCCTCTCTCTTCTTTCCTCTCTCTCATCTCTCTTCTCTCTCCTCTCTCTCTTTCCCTCTCTTTCTCTCTCTCCCCTCCTCTCTTCCTCTCTCTCTCCTCTCTTCTCTCTCCTCTCTTCTCCCTCTCTCTCTCTCCTCCCTCCCCTCTCTTCTCCTCTCTTTCTCCTCTCTCCTCTCTTTCTCCTCTCTTCTCTCTCTCTCTCTCTCTCCTCTCTCTCTCCTTTTCCTTCTCTCTCTCCTATCTCTCTCCTCTCTCTCTCTCTCTCTCCCCTCTCTCTCTCTCTCTCTCTCTATCTTTCCTCTCTCTCTCTCCTCTCTCTTCTCTCTCCTCTCCTCCCTCTTCTCTCTCTCTCTCCTCCTCATCTCTCTTCTCTCTCCTCTTCTTCTTTCCCCCCTCTCTCTCCTCTCTCTCTTCCCTCTCTCCTCTCTCTCCTCTTTCTCCCCTCTCTCCCTCTCTCTTTCTCTTTCCTCTCTCCTCTCCTTTTCTCTCTTTCTCTCCTTTCTCTCCTCTCTCTCTATCTCTCCTCTCTCTCTCCCTTTCTCTCTCTTTCTCTCTCTCTCCTCTCTCCCTCTCTCTCCTATCTCTCTCCTCTCTTCTCTCCTCTTTCTCTCTCTCTATTTCTCTCCTCTCTCTCTCTTTCTCCCCTCTCCCTCTCTCTCTCCTCTCTCTCTCTCTCTCCTCTCTCTCCTCTCTCTACTCTTCTCTCCTTCCTCTCTCCTCTCTCTCTCTCTCTCTCTCTTCCATCTTTCTTCTCTCTCTCTCTCTCCCCTCCTCTCCTCTCTCTCTCTCTCTATCTTTCTCTCTCCTCTCTCTCTCCTTTCTTCTCTCCTCTCTCCCCTCTCTTTCTCTCTCCTCCTCTCTCTCTCTCTCTCTCATCTCTCTCTTCCTCCCTCTCTCCCTCTCTCTTCCCTCTCCCCTTTCTCTCTTCTCTCTCCTCTATCTTCCCTCCCTCTCCTCTCTTCTCTCTCTCTCCCTCTCTCCTCTCTTCTCCTCCTCTCCTCTCTCTCCTCTCTCCTCTCTCTCTCTCTCTCTCCTCTCTCTCTATTTCTCCCCTCTCTTTTCCCTCTCCCTTCTCTCTCTCCTCTCTCTATCTCCCTATTTCTCTTTCTCCTCCTCTTTCTCTCCTCTCTCTCTTCCTTTCTCCCCTCTCTCTCTCCTTTCTCTCTCTTTTCTCTTTCTCTCTCTCTCCTCTCTCCTCCTCTCCTCCTCTCTCCTCTCTCTCTCCTCTCTCTCTCCCTCTCTCCTCTCCTTTCTCTCTCTTTTCTCCTCTCTCTATCTCCTATCTCTCTCCTCTCTCTATCTCCTATTTTTCTATCTCCTGTTTCTCTCTCCTCTTTCTCTATTTCTCCCCTCTCTCTACCTTTCTCTCTCTTTTCTATTTCTCTCTCCCTTTTCTCCCTCCTCTTTCTCTCTCTCTCTCCTCTCCCTCTCTCTCTTCTCCCCTCTCTCTCTCCTATCTCTATTTCTCCCCTCTCTATCTCTTATCTCTCTCCTCTCTCTATCTCCTATCTTTCTATCTCCTATTTCTCTCTCCTCTTTCTCTATTTCTCCTCTCTCTCTACCTTTCTCTCTCTTTTCTCTTTCTCTCTCTCCCCTCTTCTCCCTCCTCTTTCTTCTCTCTCCTCTCTCCCTCCTCTCTCTTCTCTCTCTAGCTTCATTCTAGAACATTCTAGAGGCTCTGGGATCATCAAGGCTTTTAATTAACCAAAGAGATTTCCATTGCCCCAACCTTAACTAAGCATGGACTTCCTTTTTTTTGAAAAGACTGGTTGGTCTGAGTGGTAGGGTGGGGGTTTGGGGGCAATGTCCGGGGTTCAAGTCCGTGTTAAACCAAAAATTTTGTCCACCAAACTTGGGAGCTTTTGAGGCCAAGGCCCCGGGGGGGCGGATCAAACCATTGAAGCGCATCCTTATCCGTCGATGGGGCGTGACATACTCACTCACTCACAGACTCACGGACGCTATTCTTTTATAATATTAGATTAGACTAGAAAGGGCCCGGCGGCGGGCCCTTGCACTCTTTAACTCCTTTCCTTTCGGCCTCCGGGCTTCCTGCGCCTCGGTTTGGGCCCACCCACGTGCCCTATCTCCCTCTCTCCTCTCTCTCTTCTCTCTCTTCTCTCTCCTATCTTTTCCCTCTCTCCTTCCCTGTCATCTCTCTCTCTCTCCTCTCTCTTCCCTCATCTCTCTCTCCCCTCTTCTCTCTATCTTCTCTCTCTCTATATTTCTCTCTGTCTCCCTCCTTTCTCTCTCCTCTTTCCTCTCTCCCTTTTTCCTTCCTCTCTTCTCCTTCCTCTCCCCTTTCTCTCTCTTCCCTCTCTTCTCTCCTCCTCTCTCTCTCTCTTCCCTTTTTTCCATCTCTCTCTCCTCTCCCTCTATTTCTCCCCTCTTTCTCTATCTTCTCTATTTCTCTCTCTCTCATCTCCTCTCTCTTCTCTCTTCTCTCTCTCTCCTGTCTCTTCCCTCTCTCCTTTCTCTCTCCTCTCTCTCTCTAAAGTATTATCCATAAGGAGCCTACTTACACCTACTACCATGCAAGTCCATATACACAATACACACCCATCATACCCATCACACTTACTACCAATTCCAAAGCATTACCTCAAGAATATTCTATTTTGAGCATTTGCAAGGTTTCAAGAAACTTTTTACTTTTAGACTGAGGTGCTTTTAGAGCATAGGTGGTTGCCCTATAGCATTTAGAACATTCTAGAACATTCTATTTTGAGTTTTTGCAAAGTTTTAGCAAACTTTTCTATTTTTAGACTACCGTACTTTCTATTTTTAGACTGACATGCTTACCCTAGAGCATCTGAAACATTTTAGGACATTCTATTTGAGTTTTTACAAAGTTTAAGCAAACCTTCTATTTTTAGACTAAAACTTTCTATTTTTAGACTAAGGTGCTTACTTTTGAGCATTCCAGAACATTCTATTTTGAGCATTTGCAAAGTTTCCAAAAACTTTCTATTTTTGGATTGAGGTGTTTACCCATGAGCGTCTACAACATTCCAAAACATTCTATTTTGAGCATTTGCAGTCTTAAAAAACTTTCTATTTTTAGACTGAAACTTTCTATTTTTAGACTGAGGTGCTTTTCTAAAGTATGTCAATTCTAAAGTATCACCCATGTGAAGCTTACACACATCCTTTGAGCATTTGCAACATTCTAGAACATTCTATTTTGAGCATTTGCAAAGTTTTAAAAAACTTTCTATTTTTGGATTGAGGTGCTTACCCATGAGCATCTGCAACATTCCATAACATTCTATGTTGAGCATTTGCAAAGTTTCAAAAAACTTTCTATTTTTAGATTGAAACTTTCTATTTCTAGACTGAGGTGCTTGCCCATGAGCACACTCCTCTCATTCGAACATTCTATTTTGAGCATTTGCAAAGTTTCAAAAAACTTTCTATTTTTAGACTGAAACTTTCTATTTTTAGACTGAGCTGCTTGCCCATGAGCACCTGGAACATTCCACAACATTCTATTTTGAGCATTTGCAAAGTTTCAAAAAACTTTCTATTTTTAGACTGAAACTTTCTATTTTTAGACTGAGGTGCTTACTCATGAGCTCCTGGAACATTCTAGGACATTCCAAGAGGTTCTAGAACATTCTAGAACATCCTAGAGTATCCTTGAATTAATTAAGCCCCAGCCTTAACTAAGTATGGAGTTCTCTCTCTCTCTCTCTCTCTCTCTCTCTCTCTCTCTCTCTCTCTCTCTCTCTCTCTCTCTCTCTCTCCCTCCCTCCTTCCTTCCCTTCTCTCTCTTCTATCTCTCTCCTCTCTCTCCCTCTTTTCCTCTCTCTCCTCTCTCTCCCTCTTTTCCTCCCTCTCTATTTCTCCCCTCTTTCTCTATCTTTCTCTCTCTTTTCTATTCCTCTCTCTCTTTCTTCTCCCTCCTCTCTCTTCTCTCTCCTCTCTCTTCCCTCTCTCCTTTTTCTTTTCTCTCTCCTCTTTCTCCTCTCTCTCAACTCTCTCCCTATCTCTCCTCTCTCTCCCCCCTATCTCTTCGCTCTCTCCTCTCCCTCTTCTCTCTCCTATCTCTTGTCTGTCTTCTCCCTTTTCTCTCATCTCTCTCTCTCTCTTCTCTCTTCCTTCATCTCTCTCTCTCCTCTCTTCTCTCTATCTTCTCTCTCTCTCTATCTCTCTCTGTCTCCCTCTTTCTATCTTCTCTCTCCTCTCTCCCCTATCTCTCTCTCCCCTTTTCCCCTTCTCTCTCTCCTATCTCTCTCCTCTCCCTCTATTTCTCCTCTCTCTCTATTACTCCCCTCTCTGTCTATCTTTTTCTCTCTCTCTCCTCTCTCTTCCCTCTCTCCTTTCTCTCTTCTCTCTCCTCTCTCTCTCCTCTGTCTTCTTTCCCCTCTCTCTCTTTTAGCTCTCCTCTCTCTTTCTTCTCTCCCCTCTCTCTTCTTTCCCCCCCTCTCTCTCTCCCCTCCATCTATCTCTCTCTCTCTCTCTCTCTCCCCTCTCTCCTCTCTCTCCTCTCTCCCCCTCTGTCTTTCCCTCTTCTCTTTCTAGCTTTATTCTAGAACATTCTAGAAAGAACTTTTAACGTCAAGGCCTTTAATTAACCAAAGGAATTTCCATTGCCCCAGCCTTAACTAAATATGGACTTCCTATTCTATCAAGAAAAGACTGGTTGGTTTAGTGGTAAGGGTGGGGGGTTTGGGGGGCAATGTCTAGGGTTCAAGTCCATGGTAAACCAAAATAATTTTGTCCACCAAACTTGGGAGCTTTCTGAGAGGCCAAGGCCCCAATGGGGCCCGGCCCAGTTAGTAGTCGTGGCGCATTTCCACACGTCGAATGGGCGGATTTACTCACATACATACGCGTATAATACACGTATAATACTGGACGCTATTTTTTTATTATAATAGACTTTTGCCCCTTTCCTCGGCTCGGCCGGCCTCCGGCCGGCCTCGCCTCGGTTTGGGCCCACCACGTGCCCTATCTCCCACTCTCCTCTCTCTCTTCTCTCTCTTCCCTCTCTCCTTTCTCCTCTCTCCTCTCTCTTCCCTCATCTCCCTCTATGTCTCTCTCTTCTCTCTTCTCTCTCCTCCCTCCTCTCCTTCTCTCTCCTCTCTCTTTGTCTGTTTCTCTCTTCTCTCTGTCCCCTCTCCCTGTGTCTCTCTTCTTCTCCAAGGTTCTTTCTCTCTCCTATCTTTCTCTAAACTCTCTCTTTTGCTCTCTCTCTCTCTCTCTCTCTCTCTCTCTCTCTCTCTCTCTCCCCTATGTCTTCTCTCCCTCCTCTCCTCTTTTATATCTCTCCTCTCTCTTCCTTCATCTCTCTCTCCTCTCTTCTCTCTATCTTCTCTCTCTCTCTCTCTATCTCTCTCTCTCTCCCCTTTCATCTTCTCTCTCCTCTCTCCTCTCTCTATCTCCTCTCTCCTCTCTCTCCCCCCTTTTTTCCTTCTCTCTCCTATCTCTCTCCTCTCTCTCTATTTCTCCTCTCTCTCTGTATCTTTCTCTCTCTCTCTCCTCTCTCTTCCCTCTCCCCTTTCCCTCTTCTCTCTCCTCTCTCTCATCTCTCTTCTCTCTCCCTTTCTCCTCTCTACAACTTTCCCTCTCTCTCTCTTCTCTCTCTTTTTCTCCTCTCTTCTCTCTCCTCTCTTCCTCTCCTCTCTCTCTCTCTCCTCCCCTCCCTCTCTTCTCTTTCTCTCCTCCCTCACCTCTCCTCTCTCCTCTCTCTCTCCTCCCTCCCCTCTCTTCTCTCTCTCTCCTCTCTCCTCTCTCTCTCTACCCTTTTTCCCTTCTCTCTCTCTCCTATCTCTCTATTTCTCCCCTCTCTCTACCTTTCTCTCTTTTTTCTATTCCTCTCTCTCCCTCTTCTCCTTCCTCTCTCTTCTCTCTCCTCTCTCTCTCCTCTCCCTTCTCCCCCTCTATCTTTCCCTCTTCTCTCTCTAGCTTCATTCTAGAACATTCTAGAAGTTTCTAGGATCATCAAGGCTTTTAATTAACCAAAGGAATTTCCATTTTGACTCCTTAACTAAGCATGGACTCCCTATTTTGTTTGAAGAAATGCTTGGCTTAGTGGTTAGAATTGGGGGGTAGGGGGGGCTAGTCTTGGGTTCGAATCCACCATGCAACATAAAATTTTAGATAGTGGTTGGAAAAAGGGAGGGTGCTGGGATCATTGGCGCGTGAGGCGAGTATTTTAGGACCCGTCCGGATCTTTCCAAGTGATGGCCCCCATGCGGGCGTCGATGGGGTGGAGTTACATTTTTTGTTACATGTGGTATTTTTCTTGTTATATTAGACTAGAAAGGGCCCGGCCCTATCTTTTGCTCCCTTTCTCCTTAAAATTTCTGTGGCTCCTCTCATCGTAATGGTGCCCTTTTTTGGGCCCTCTTGCCCTAGTCCCTCTCTCCTCTCTCTCTTCTCTCTCTTCTCTCTCCTATCTTTTCCCTCTCTCCTTCCCTGTCATCTCTCTCTCTCTCCTCTCTCTTCCCTCATCTCTCTCTCTCCCCTCTTCTCTCTATCTTCTCTCTCTCTATATTTCTCTCTGTCTCCCTCCTTTCTCTCTCCTCTTTCCTCTCTCCTTTTCCTTCCTCTCTCTTCTCCTTCCTCTCCTTTCTCTCTCTTCCTCTCTTCTCTCCTCCTCTCTCTCTCTCTTCCCTTTTTCCATCTCTCTCTCTCTCCCTCTATTTCTCCCTCTTTCTCTCCTATCTTCTCTATTTCTCTCTCTCTCATCTCCTCTCTCTCTTCTCTCTTCTCTCTCTCTCCTGTCTCTTCCCTCTCTCCTTTCTCTCTCCTCTCTCTCTCTAAAGTATTATCCATAAGGACCTACTTCCTACTACCATGCAGACTCCATATACACAATACACCCATCATACCCATCACACTTTACTTTAGCCAATTCCAAGCATTACCTCAAGAATATTCTATTTTGAGCATTTTGCATTCTAAAGTTTCAAAAGAAACTTTTTACTTTTAGACTGAGGTGCTTTTAGAGCATAGGTGGTTGCCCTATAGCATTTAGAACATTCTAGAACATTCTATTTTGAGTTTTTGCAAAGTTTTAGCAAACTTTTCTATTTTTTAGACTCATTACCACTTTCTATTTTTTAGTAACATGCTTACCCTCTCTTCATCTTCCCTCTCATTTTAGGACATTCTATTTGAGTTTTACAAAGTTTAAGCAAACCTTCTATTTTTCTCCTAAAACTTTCTATTTTTAGACTAAGGTGCTTACTTTTGAGCATTCCAGAACATTCTATTTTGAGCATTTGCAAAGTTTCCAAAAACTTTCTATTTTTGGATTGAGGTGTTTACCCATGAGCGTCTACAACATTCCAAAACATTCTATTTTGAGCATTTGCAGTCTTAAAAAACTTTCTATTTTTAGACTTGAAACTTTCTATTTTTAGACTGAGGTGCTTTTCTAAAGTATGTCAATTCTAAAGTATCACCCATGTGAAGCTTACACACATCCTTTGAGCATTTGCAACATTCTAGAACATTCTATTTTTTTGAGCATTTTCAAAGTTTTAAAAAACTTTCTATTTTTGGATTGAGGTCTTACCCATGAGCATCTTGACATTCCATAACATTCTATGTTGAGCATTTGCAAAGTTTCAAAAACTTTCTATTTTTAGATTACCTTTCTATTTCTAGACTTGGGTGCTTGCCATGAGCACCTGGAACATTCGATAACATTCTATTTTGAGCATTTGCAAAGTTTCAAAACTTTCTATTTTTAGTTTGAAACTTTCTATTTTTTAGGCGGGGTGCTTGCCCATGAGCACTGGAACATTCCACAACATTCTATTTTGAGCATTTGCAAAGTTTTCAAAAAAACTTTCTATTTTTTTGAGTTTGAAACTTTCTATTTTTTTTTTGAGGTGCTTACTCATGAGCTCACGGAACATTCTAGGACATTCAAGAGGTTCTAGAACATTCTAGAACATCCTAGGTATCCTTGAATTAATTAAACCCTCTCCTTAACTAAGTTCTGGAGTTCTCTCTCTCTCTCTCTCTCTCTCTCTCTCTCTCTCTCTCTCTTTGGGGGCTCTCTCCCTCCTCCTTCCTTCCTTCTCTCTCTTCTATCTCTCTCCTCTCTCTCCTCTCTTTCCTCCTCTCTCCTCTCTCTCCCTCTTTTCCTCCCTCTCTTTTTCTCCCCCTTTCTCTATCTTTCTCTCTCTTTTCTATTCCTCTCTCTCTTTTCTTCTCCTCCTCTCTCTTCTCTCTCCTCTCTCTTCCCTCTCTCCTTTTCTTTTCTCTCTTCTCTTTCTCCTCTCTCTCAAAAACCTCTCTCTCTCCTCTCTCTCCTCTCTCTATCTCTTCTCTCTCCCTCTCCCTCTTCTCTCTCCTATCTCTTGTCTATCTTCTCCACTTTCTCTCTCATCTCTCTCTCTCTCTTCTCTTCCTTCTCTCTCTCTCTCTCCTCTCTTCTCTCTATCTTCTCTCTCTCTCTATCTCTCTCTCTCTCCCTCTTTCTATCTTCTCTCTCCTCTCTCCCTCTCTCTCTCCCTTTTCCCTTCTCTCTCTATCTCTCTCCTCTCCCTCCTTTTCTCCTCTTTCTCTGTTCTCCCTCTCTGTCTATCTTTTCTCTCTCTCTCTCTCTCTTCCCTCTCCTTTTCTCTCTCTTCTCTCTCCTCTTCTTGATCTCTCCTCTCTCTTCCCTCTCTCTCTTTCTCTCTTCTCTCTCCTCTCTCTCTCTCCTTTCTTCTTTCCCTCTCTCTTTTAGCTCTCCTCTCTCTTTCTTCTCTCCCCTCTCTTCTTTCCCCCCTCTCTCCCCTCCATCTATCTCTCTCTCTCTCTCTCTCTCCCTATCCTCTCTCCTCTCTCTCTCTCCCCTTCTGTCTTTCCCTCTTCTCTTTCTGGCTTTGTTCTAGAACATTCTAGAAACCAAAATTCTTTTAACGTCAAGGCCTTTAATTAACCAAAGGAATTTCCATTGCCCAGCCTTAACTAAATATGGACTTCCTATTCTATCAAGAAAAGACTGGTTGGTTTAGTGGTAAGGGTGGGGGGTTTGGGGGGCAATGTCCAGGGTTCAAGTCCATGGTAAACCAAAAAAATTTTGTCCACCAAACTTGGGAGCTTTTGAGAGGCCAAGGCCCATAAGCCCGGCCCCGGTGAGCCCCCGTGAGCATTTTTCCACCGTCCAAATGGGCGGTTACTCACATACTATCTTGGCGTATAATACCGTTTTCAAACTCTTGGGCCTCTTTTTTTATTATAATAGACTTTTGCCCCTTTCCTCGGCTCTCCTCCTCTCTTCTCTCTTCGATTTGGGCCCTCCCCTGCCCTTCTCTCCCTCTCTCCTCTCTCTTCTCTCTCCTCTTCCCTCTCTCCTTTCTCCTCTCTCCTCTCTCTCTTCCCTCATCTCCCTCTTTCTCTCTCTCTCTCTCTCTTCTTCTCCTCCTCCTCTCCTTCTCTCTCCTCTCTCTTTTATCCATTGCTTTCTCTCTTCTCTCTTCTCTCCTCTTCTCTCCCTCTTCTCCTCTTTTCTTTCTTCTCCTCTCCTCTCTCGCTCTTCTCTCTCTCTCTCTCTCTCTCTCTTCTCCTCTCTCTCTCTCTCTCTCTCTCTCTCTCTCTCTCTCCCCCTGTCTTCTCTCCCTTCTCCCTTTTTTTTCCTCTCTCCTCTCTCTTCCTTCATCTCTCTCTCCTCTCTTCTCTCTATCTTCTCTCTCTCTCTCTCTATCTCTCTCTCTCTCTTCCCTTCTGGTCTTCTCTCTCCTCTCTCCTCTCTCTTCTCTCTCTCCTCTCTCTCCTCTGTCTCTCTCATCTTTCTCTCTCTACTCTTTTTCCTTCCCTCTCTTATCTCTCTCTATCCTCTCTTCTTTCTCTCTCTTCTCCCTCCTCTCTATTCTCTCTCCTCTCTCTCCCTGCTCTCTCTTCCCTCTTTCTCTTTCTCTCTTCTCTTTTTTGTCTCTCTCTCTCTTCTCTCCCTCTCCTCTCTCCTCTCTCTCCCCCTCTTTTTGTCCACTTCTCTTCCCTCTCTTCTCTCTCTCCTCTCTCTCTCTCTCCCCTTTTCCTCTCTCTCCCCTTTCTCTCTTTCTCTCTCCTCTCTTCTTTTCTCTCTCTCTCTCTCTCTCTCTTTCTCTCTCTCTCTCTCTCTATCTCTCTCTTCCCTCTATTCTCTCTCTCTCTCTCCTCTCTCCTCTCTTTCCTTCTCTTCTCTCTTCTCCTCCTCTCCCCTCTCTCTCTCTTCCCTCTCTCCTCTCTCTCTCTCCCCCCTTTTCCTTCTCTCTCTCTTCCCTCTCTCTCTATCTCTCTTCTCTCTCCTCTCTCTTCTTCTCCCTCTCTCTCTTTCTCTTCTCCTTCTCCTTCTCTCTCCTTTCTCTCTTATTCACACATCTTGCTCAACTCTCTCTTCCATTACCAACAAAGTATCATTGACACATACTCATACATCTCTCCACATCTCTACCTCTACTTTGCAATTCTAAACTATGTCAATTTTAAAGTTTCACTCATGTGAGGCTTACACACCTCATACCCATCACTTCCTACCAATTCCAAAGTATCACCTCCGAATCTCTTCTATTTTTTGAGGCATTTTCAAGGTTTCAAAAAACTTTCTTCTTTTTCTCTTCTTTCTGGAAACTTTCTATTCTTTTTATGAGCTCTCACTCTAGAACATTCTATTTTGAGTTTTTTGCAAAGTTTTAAAAACTTTACGTTCTTAGACTCTTGTGCTTTCTATTTTCTAATTTGGAACTCTCTCTTACCTTAGAGCATCACGAAACATTCTAGGACATTCTATTTAAGTTTTTTTCCTTGAAAGTTTAAACAAACTTTCTATTTTTAGTTGAAACTTTCTATTTTTCTAGGCTCTCTTTGCTTACCTTTAAGCATTTGCAACATTCCAGAACATTCTATTTTGAGCATTTGCAAAGTTTCAAAAAAAATTTCTATTCTTGGATTCTGTTTGCCGGAACATCTAGAACATTCCATAACATTCTATTTTGAGCATTTGCAAAGTTTCAAAAAACTTTCTATTTTTAGACTGAAACTTTCTATTTTTAGACTGAGGTGCTTACCCATGAGCACCTGGAACATTCCAGAACATTCTATTTTGAACATTTGCAAAGTTTCAAAAAAACATTGCCTCGATCTGGACCAACCTATGCCCTTCTTTTTTGTAGTATTCCTCGGCTCGGCCGGCCTCCGACCGGCCTCGCCTCGATTTGGACCCTATTAATACTTTTGACTAAGCGCCTTCCCTTTTCTAGCATCTCTTTCTCCTCTCTCTGTACTCTCTATTCTCTCTCCTCTCTCTTCTCTCTATTCTCTCTCCTCTCGCTCGTCTCTCTTCTCTCTCTTCTCTCCTCCCTTTCTTGTGTCTCCTCTCTCTCTCTCTCCTCTCTCCCTTCTGCATCTCTTCTCCCACTCTCTCTTCTCTCTCTCCTCTCTCTTCTCTCTCCTCCCTTTCTTCTCTCTTCTCTCTTTTCTGTCTCTTCTCTCTCCGTCCTCTCTCTCATCTCTCTCTTCTCTCTCTGGTCCCCTTCTCTCCTCTCTCCCTTCTGCATCTCTTCTCCCACTCTCTCTTCTCTCTCTCCTCTCTCTTCTCTCTCCTCCCTTTCTTCTCTCTTCTCTCTTTTCTCTCTCTTCTCTCTCCCTCCTTTGTCTCATCTCTCTCTTCTCTCTTTCCTCTCTCTGCTCCCCTTCTCTCTATACTCTCTATTCTCTCTTCTCTCTCTTCTCTATCTCCTCCTCCTCTCTCTCTCCTCCTCTCTCTCTCTCCCCTCTTTCTTCTCTTCTCTCCTCTCCCTCTTCTCTCCTCTCTCTCTGTCCCCTTTTGTCCTTCTCTGTCTCCTATCTCTCTCCTCTCTCTCTATCTTTCTTTCTCTTTTCTATCCCCCTTCCTCTCTCTTCTTCCTCCTGTCTCTTCTCTGTCCTCTCTTTCTCTCTCATGTCTCTTCCCTCTCTCATTTCTCCCCCCTCTCCCCCTCTCTCCTCTCCTCTCTCCCCTCCTCTCTTTCTCTCTCCTCTCTCTTTGTCTCTCTCTTTCTCTCTTCTCTCTCTTCTCTCCTCTTTCCTCTTCTCTCTTCCTCTCTCTTCTCCCTCTCTCTCCTCTCTCCTCTCTCTCTCTCTCTCCTTTATCTCTCTCTCTCCCCTCTCTCTTCTCTCTTTCTCTCTTTCTTCTCTCTCTCTCTCTCTCTCTCTCTCTCTCTATTTTTCCCCTCTCCTCTCTCCTTTCTCTCTCTCATCTCTCTCCCCCTCTATCTTTCCCTCTTCTCTCTCTCTCTTTGTTCTCTCTCACTCTCTCCTATCATCTCTCTCTCTCTCTTCTCTCTCTCTCTCTCTCTTTCTCTCTCTCTCTTTATCTCTTCTCTCTCCTCTCTCCTCTCTCTCCTCTCTCCTCTCTCTCTCCTCTCCTCTCTCTTTTTCCTCTCTTCTCTCTCTCCTCTCTCTCCTCTCTCTCTCTCTCTCTCTCTCTCTCCCTCTCTTTTCCCTCTCTTCTCTCTCTCCTCTCTCTCTCCCTCCTATCTCTCTCCTCTCTCTCTTTTCTCTCTCCTCTCCCCTCTTTCTCTCTCCTCTCTCTCTCTCCCTTCTCTCTCTCCTCTCCTCTCTCTCTCTCTCTATCTCTCCCCCCCTCTCTCTTCTTTCTCTTTCCTCTCTCCTCTTCTCTCTCTCTCCCTCCCCTCTCTCTCTCTCTCTCTCTCTCTCCTCTCTCTCCTCTCTCCTTCTCTCTCTTCTCTTCTCTTTTCTCCTCTCTCTCTCTCTCTCTCTCTCTCTCTCTCTCTCTATCTCTCTCTCTTTTTCTATTCCTCTCTCTCTCTTCTTCTTCCTCTTTGTTCTCTCTCCTCTCTCTCTCTCCTTTCTCTTCCCTTTCTCCTCTCTCTTCTTTCCCCCCTCTCTCTCCCATGTCTCCTTTGAATAGTTGCTATTTTTGGATGGATTCACTTATCAATGGCCAAGATTGTGCCATGTGGCAACATTCTAGCCTTTGATAGGGATG
>JAJEKV010000020.1:21360517-21375517 GCA_021234155.1 Isoetes taiwanensis | reverse complement strand
CTATTTTGAGTTTTTGCAAAGTTTTAGCAAACTTTTTTGTTTTTAGACTACCTTATTTTCTATTTTTAGACTGAGATGCTTACCTTAGAGCATCTGAAACATTCTAGGACATTCTATTTGAGTTTTTACATTTTTAGACTAAAGCTTTCTATTTTTAGATTGAGGTGCTTACTTTGAGCATCTATACCATTCCAGAACATTCTATTTTGAGCATTTGCAAAGTTTCAAAAAACTTTCTATTTTTGGATTGAGGTGTTTACCCATGAGCATCTGCAACATTCCAGAACATTCTATTTTGAGCATTTGCAAAGTCTTAAAAAACTTTCTATTTTTAGACTGAAACTTTCTATTTTTTTAGGCTGGGTGCTTACCCATGAGCACCTGGAACATTCCACAATATTCTATTTTGAGTATTTGCAAAGTTTCAAAAAACTTTCTATTTTTAGACTGAGGTGCTTACCATGAGTATTTGGAACATTCCAGAACATTCTATTTTGAATATTTGCAAAGTTTCAAAAAACTTTCTATTTTTAGACTGAAACTTTCTATTTTTAGACTGAGATGCTTACCCATGAGCACCTGGAACATTCCACAACATTCTATTTTGAGCACTTGCAAAGTTTCAAAATAACTTCTATTTTTAGACTGAAACTTTCTATTTTTAGACTGAGGTGCTTACTCTTGAGCATCTGGAACAATCTAGGACATTCCAAGAGATTCTAGAACATTCTAGAACATCCTAGAGTATCCTTGAATTAATTAGGCCCCAGCCTTAACTATGCATGGACTTCCTATTATTTTAAGAAAATACTGGTTGGTCTAGTGGTAAGGGTGGGGGTTTGGGGGGCAATGTCCGGGGTTCGAGTCCAAAGGTAAACCAAAAAATTTTGTCCACCAAACTTGGGAGCTTTTGAGAGGCCAAGGCCCACGGGCGGCCCAAACTATCAGCCCGTGGGCATCCTCCTCCGATTGAATGGGCATGGAAGGCAGACTCACTCACTAACTCACTCACTCGCATTTTACAAAGACTTTATTTTCTTATTATATTTAGACTAGAAAGGGCCCGGCCTCTATCTTTTCTTTTTACACTATTCCTCGGCTCGGCCGGCCTCGGGCCGGCCTCGCCTCGATCTGGATCAACCCATGCCCTTCTTTTTTGTAGTATTCCTCGGCTCGGCCTCCGGCCGGCCTCGCCTCGATTTGGACCCCATTAACACTTTTGACTGAGCCCCTTCCCTTTTCTAGCATTTCTCTCTCCTCTCTCTCCTTTTTCTGCTCTCTCTCCCCTTCTCTCTGTACTCTCTATTCTCTCTCCTCTCTCTTCTCTCTATTCTCTCTCCTCTCGCTCCTCTCTCTTGTCTCTCCTCCCTTTCTTGTCTCTCCTCTCTCTCTCCTCTCTCCCTTCTGCATCTCTTCTCCCACTCTCTCTTCTCTCTCCCTCTCTCTTCTCTCTCCTCCCTTTCTTCTCTCTTCTATCTTTTCTCTCTCTTCTCTCTTCGTCCTCTTTCTCATCTCTCTCTTGTCTCTCTCCTCTCTCTGCTCCCCTTCTCCCCTTCTCTCTATACTCTCTATTCTCTCTTCTCTCTCTTCTCTATCTCCTCCTCCTCTCTCTCTCTCTCTCTCTCTCCCCTCTCTCTTCTCTTCTCTCCTCTCCCCCTCTCTCTCTCCCCCTCTTGTCCTTCTTTGTCTCCTATCTCTCTCCTCTCTCCCTATTTCTCCCTCTCTCTCTATCTTTCTTTCTTTTTTCTATCCCCCTCTCTCTCTCTTCTTCCTCCTGTCTCTCCTCTCTCTCCCTCATGTCTCTTCCCTCTCTCATTTCTCTCCCCTCTCTGTCCCCTCTCTGTTGTCCTCTCTCTCTCTCTCCTCCCTCCTCTCTTTCTCTCTCCTCTCTCTTTGTCTCTTTCTTTCTCTCTTCTCTCTCTCTCCTCTCCCTCTATTCCTCTTCTCTCTCCTCTCTCTTCATCCCCTCTCTCTCCTCTCTCCTCTCTCTCTCTCTCCTTTCTCTCTATCTCCCCCTTCTCTCTTCTCTCTTTCCCCTTTTTTCCTTCCCTCTCTCCTATCTCTCTCCTCTCTCTCTATTTTTTCCCTCTCTCTCTATTTTTCTCTCTTTTCTATTCCTCTCTCTCTTTCTCTTCTTGCTCCTCTCTCTTCTCTCTCCTCTCTCTTCCCTCTCTCCTTTTTCTCTTCTCTCTTCTCTCTCTTCTTGTCCTCTCTCTCTTTCAGCTCTCCTTTCTTTCATCTCTCTCCTCTCTCTCTCATCTCTCTTCTTTCTCCTCTCTCTCCCTCTCCTCTCTCTCCCCTCTCTCTTCTCTCTCTCTCTTTTCTTTCTCTCCCTCTCCCTCTGTCTCTCTTCTCTCTCCCCTCTCTTCTTTCTCTCTCCTCTCTTCTCTCTCTCTCCTCTCTCCTCTCTCTCTCTCTCCTCTCTCTTCTCTTCTCTTTTCCTCTCTCTCTCTCTCTCTCTCTCTCTCCTCTCTCTTTTTTTTCTCTCTTTCTCTCTCTCCCTCTCTCCTCTCTCTCTTCTCCCTGTCTCTCCCTCTCTCCTCTCCTCCTCCCGCCCTCTCTCTTCTTCTCTCTCTCCTCTCTCTTCTCTCTATCTCTCTCTTGTCTCTCTCTCTTCTCTCTTCTCTCTTCTCTTTCTTCTCTCTTCTTACTCTCCTCTCTCCTCTCTCCTCTCTCTCTTTCCTCTCTCTCCTCTAAGCATTTGTAAAGTTTCAAAAAACTTGCTATTTTTAGACTGAAACTTTCTATTTTTAGCCTGACGTGCTTACCCATGAGCATCTAGAACATTCCAGAACATTCTATTTTGAGCATTTGCAAAGTTTTAAAAAACTTTCTATTTTTAGACTGAAACTTTCTATTTTTAGACTGGGGTGCTTACCCATGAGCACCTGGAACATTCCACAACATTCTATCAACATCTGCAACATTCCATAACATTCTATTTTGAGCATTTGCAAGTTTTTAAAAACTTTCTATTCTTAGACTGGAACTTTTTATTTTTAGACTGAGGTGGTTACCCATGAGTATTCCAGAACATTCTATTTTGAGCATTTGCAAAGTTTTAAAAAACTTTCTATTTTTAGACTGAAACTTTCTATTTTAGACTGAGGTGCTTACCCATGAGCACCTGGAACATTCCACAATATTCTATTTTGAGCATTTGTAAAGTTTCAAAAAACTTCTATTTTTAGACATTCTAGAAGATTCTAGAAGATTCTAGAAGATTCTAGGACATTCTAGAAGATTCTAGGACATTCTAGAAGCTTCTAGAGCCACCTAGAACATTCTAGAACATCCTAGGCCATCCTTGAATTATTTGGCCCTCACCTTTAACTATGTGTGAACTTCCATTTTTTTCAAGAAACCAATGCTTGGTCTAGTGGTAAGGGTGGGGGGTTTGGGGGTTTCAACCGTGGTAAAAAAAAATTTTGTCCATCAAACTTGGCAATGTCCCTTCTCTCAGTCCGTGGTAAACCAAAAAAATTTTGTCCATCAAACTTGGGAGCTTTCTAGGGGCCAAGGCCCGCTCTCCGGCCCTTTTCTCATTCTCTCCTCTCGTGGCGCCCCTCCTTTCTAGTGTCCTTCTGGGGGTGGAGTTACTCACTCACTCTTTACTTCTCACTATTTCTTTATAATATAGGATAGGACTAGAAAGGGCCGGCTCTCCGGGCCTCTTTTTCTTCCCTCTTATTCTCTTCCTTTCTCGGCCCCCTCCAGCTCTCTTTCTCTCTGGATCTGGATCAGCCCAAATTCTTTTTTTTTCAGTTTCCTCCCTCCTCCTCTCTTCTCTTTCTCTTTCTCACCCCTCGTTTGGGCCTCTTTCCACCCCATGCCATTTTGTCTCTCCCTTCCCTTTTCTAGCATTTCTCTCTCCTCTTGAGCTCCTTTTTTATCTCTCTCCCTTCTCTCTGTCTCTATTCTCTCTCCTCTCTCTTCTCTCTCTTCTCTCTCCTCTTTTCCTCTCTCTTCTCTCTCCTCCTTTCTTGTCTCTCCTCTCTCCCTTCTGCATCTCTTCTCCCACTCTCTCTTCTCTCTCCCCTCTCTCTTCTCTCTCCTCCCTTTCTTCTCTCTTCTCTCTTTTCTCTCTCTTCTCTCTTTGTCCTCTTTCTCATCTCTCTCTTCTCTCTCTCCTCTCTCTGCTCCCCTTCTCTCTATACTCTCTATTCTCTCTTCTCTCTCTTCTCTATCTCCTCCTCCTCTCTCTCTCTCTCCTCTCTCTCTCTCCCTCTCTCTTCTCTTCTCTCCTCTCCCTCTCTCTCTCTCCCCTCTTGTCCTTCTTTGTCTCCTATCTCTCTCCTCTCTCCCTATTTCTCCCCTCTCTCTCTATCTTTCTTTCTCTTTTCTATCCCCCTCTCTCTCTCTTCTTCCTCCTGTCTCTCCTCTCTCTCCCTCATGCTCTCTGTCCCCTCTCTGTCCCCTCTCTGCTGTCCTCTCTCTCTCCTCCCTCCTCTCTTTCTCTCTCCTCTCTCTTTGTCTCTTTCTTTCTCTCTTCTCTCTCTCTCCTCTCCCTCTATTCCTCTTCTCTCTCCTCTCTCTCATCCTCTCTCTCTCCTCTCTCTCTCTCTCTCTCTCTCCTTTCTCTCTCTCTCCCCCCTTCTCTCTTCTCTCTTTCCCCTTTTTTCCTTCCCTCTCTCCTATCTCTCTCCTCTCTCTCTATTTTTTCCCTCTCTCTCTATTTTCTCTTTTCTATTCCTCTCTCTCTTTCTCTTCTCGCTCCTCTCTCTTCTCCCTCCTCTCTCTTCCCTCTCTCCTTTTTCTCTTCTCTCTTCTCTCTCTTCTTGTCCTCTCTCTCTTTCAGCTCTCCTTTCTTTCTTCTCTCTCCTCTCTCTCTCATCTCTCTTCTTTCCCCTCTCTCTCCCTCTCCTCTCTCTTCTCTCTCTTCTCTTTCCTCTCTGCTCTCCTCTCTCTCTCCTCCCTCTTCTCTTTCTCTCTTCTCTCTCTTTGTCTCTCTCTCTTTTCTTTCTCTCCCCTCTCCCTCTGTCTCTCTTCTCTCTTCCCTCTCTTCTTTCTCTCTCCTCTCTTTCTCTCTCCTCTCTCTTCTCTTTCTCTCTCCTCTCTCTCTCTTCTTGATTTGTCTTTTTCTCTCTCTCTCCCCTCTCTCTCCCCCCATTTTCTCTCTCCTCTCTCTTCTCCCCTCTCTCCTCTCTCTCCTCTCCTCCCACCCCTCTCTCTCTTCCCTCTCTCTCCTCTCTCTTCTCTCTATCTCTCTCTTGTCTCTCTCTCTTCTCTCTTCTCTTTCTTCTCTCTTCTTACTCTCCTCTCTCCTCTCTCCTCTCTCCTCTCTTTCTCTTTCCTCTCTCTCCTCTTCTCTCTGTCTTTACCTTCTCCCCCTTTCTTCTCTCTCTCCCTTCTCCCTTGAATGAGGTGCTTACCCTTGAGCATCTGCAACATTCTAGAACATTCTATTTTGAGCATTTGCAAAGTTTCAAAAAACTTTCTATTTTTGGATTGAGGTGTTTACCCATGAGCATCTGCAATATTCCATAACATTCTATTTTGAGCATTTGTAAAGTTTCAAAAAACTTGCTATTTTTAGACTGAAACTTTCTATTTTTAGCCTGACGTGCTTACGCATGAGCATCTAGAACATTCCAGAACATTCTATTTTGAGCATTTGCAAAGTTTTAAAAAACTTTCTATTTTTTAGACTGAAACTTTCTATTTTTAGACTGAGGTGCTTACCCATGAGCACCTGGAACATTCCACAACATTCTATCAACATCTGCAACATTCCATAACATTCTATTTTGAGTATTTGCAAAGTTTTAAAAAACTTTCTATTTTTAGACTGAAACTTTCTATTTTTAGATTGAGGTGCTTACCCATGAGCACCTGGAACATTCCACAATATTCTATTTTGAGCATTTGTAAAGTTTCAAAAAACTTCTATTTTTAGACATTCTAGAAGATTCTAGAAGATTCTAGGACATTCTAGAAGATTCTAGGACATTCTAGAAGCTTTTAAAGCCATCTAGAACATTCTAGAACATCCTAGACCACCCATAGATTATTTGGTCCTCACCCTTAACTATGTGTGAACTCCCATTTTTTTCAAGAAACCAATGCTTGGTCTAGTGGTAAGGGTGGGGGGTATTTACTCACTAACTCTCCTCTCTCTTCTCTTTCTTCTCTCTTCTTACTCTCCTCTCTCCTCTCTCCTCTCTCCTCTCTCCTCTCTTTCTCTTTCCTCTCTCTCCTCTTCTCTCTGTCTTTACCTTCTCCCCCTTTCTTCTCTCTCTCCCTTCTCCCTTGAATGAGGTGCTTACCCTTGAGCATCTGCAACATTCTAGAACATTCTATTTTGAGCATTTGCAAAGTTTCAAAAAACTTTCTATTTTTGGATTGAGGTGTTACCCATGAGCATCTGCAATATTCCATAACATTCTATTTTGAGCATTTGTAAAGTTTCAAAAAACTTGCTATTTTTAGACTGAAACTTTCTATTTTTAGCCTGACGTGCTTACGCATGAGCATCTAGAACATTCCAGAACATTCTATTTTGAGCATTTGCAAAGTTTTAAAAAACTTTCTATTTTTTAGATTGAAACTTTCTATTTTTAGACTGAGGTGCTTACCCATGAGCACCTGGAACATTCCACAACATTCTATCAACATCTGCAACATTCCATAACATTCTATTTTGAGTATTTGCAAAGTTTTAAAAAACTTTCTATTTTTAGACTGAAACTTTCTATTTTTAGACTGAGGTGCTTACCCATGAGCACCTGGAACATTCCACAATATTCTATTTTGAGCATTTGTAAAGTTTCAAAAAACTTCTATTTTTAGACATTCTAGAAGATTCTAGAAGATTCTAGGACATTCTAGAAGATTCTAGGACATTCTAGAAGCTTTTAAAGCCATCTAGAACATTCTAGAACATCCTAGACCACCCATAGATTATTTGGTCCTCACCCTTAACTATGTGTGAACTCCTATTTTTTTCAAGAAACCAATGCTTGGTCTAGTGGTAAGGGTGGGGGGTTTGGGGGGCAATGTCCAGGGTTCAAGTCCTTGGTCTATTTCTTTATTATATAAAGACTAGAAAAGGGCCCGGCCGTCAGGCCGGGCCCTTTTCTTTTAAACTCATTCCTCGGCTCGGCCCCTCCGGGGCCTCGCCTCGGTTTGGACATCCCTGCGACTATTCTTCCTAGAGCATCTGAAACATTCTAGGACATTCTATTTGAGTTTTTACAAAGTTTGCCTGACGGCCGGGTTCCTCGGCTCGGCCCCTCCGGGGCCTTGCCTCGGTCTGGGCCCACCCACGTGCGCTTACCAAGCTACGTTGTAACCCTCTCTAGATATCCTTCACGTATAAAGGGCCGTTACACTCACAATTGAGTAATACGAATGAAAAGAGGGCACATTAGCTGAATACTTTATTTACATAAGTGCCTCTTTATATACAACATTTGGAGTGTATATTCGATGGTCTTTTCGTAATGCGCCTTGGCGTGATGTCTCTTCAACTACAATTTTGACACCGTCCTGCGAAGTGCACCTTGAGAGAGCGACGTAAAGTTGTCCATGTGCGAAAACCGGTGCTGGCAAGTAAAGCCCTACGGTCTCTAAAGATTGGCCTTGTGACTTATTGATTGTCATTGAGAATGCCAAGCGGACTGGGTATTGTCTTCTTGTGAAGGGTATGTGTGAATCAGATGGCGTCAAGTTGATTTTTGGCAATAGAACTGGGGTGCCCCTGAATTCGCCCGTGACTATCTCCGCCCGTAGGATTCTCTGCGTTGCGTGTGTGATGCGCAGGCGTGTTCCGTTGCATAGGCCACCTTGAGGATACATGTTCCTAAGTAGCATTACTATTGCCCCCACCTTAATATTGAGTTTGTGAGGTGGCAGTCCGGAAGGTGTGAGGTGATTGATGAATTCAATCGGAAAATTCCTGATGTCCTCTTCGTCTTCCATGTCGAGAGTATCAATACTAATATATAGGTGCAAGTCTCCGTGCAACCTTTGCAAAGTCTTGTCACTAAGGTTCAGTGTATCCTCATTTTTTGGCGATAGTATAGACTTCTCAAAGAGATGTTCCATGTTTGCTGGGTCAATACTTGTTCCAAACACCTTATCTATAATATTATTTCGTTCAATACACTTGCTTGGTAGCTCAACAGTGTCTGCAGGGAGCGTAGGGTCGTCATTCATACGTTCTCCGTCTCCAAGCTTTAGCAAGTACTCAGACCATTCCTTTTCACCCTTGTGGACACGTAAGTTCGTTGTCAATTTAAAAGTCTTAAAGTTCTTCCACAGGGGGTTACTCTTGACGCATTTCGAAAGAATCTCCATCTTTTTAGCTCGTTTGACTACAGGCAATTGTTGCCTGAAATCACCACCAGCTAATACTATCATTCCTCCAAATGGTCTAGGGTCCCGCCGTATTTCCTTCAAGACAGTGTCTACTGCTGTGAGTGCATCGGAATGCGTCATGCTCAATTCATCCCACACCAGAAGCGTTGCTTTTCTTAGTTTATCTGCCTGCTTGCTTGTAGGACGCAAGTCAGATGTTGCCTCAGGTGTTAGATTTAGTGGGAGCTTGAATGTAGAGTGTACTGTTTGAGCTCCCTTGAGCAAAAGGCTCGCTATGCCCGTCCATGCAACTGCAATAACTCCGAGTTCTCTTCCCCTTAACATGCTGATAACTGTATTGAAGACGAACGTTTTTCCGGACCCTCCAGGACCATCTACATTTATGCATGGACTCGATCCTTGCGCTCCGTCAATGGCAAGGAGAATAGCATCAGCTATTTCTTTTTGGTCTGGAGTAAATTTCGCATATTGCTCATCCCCATTAGCCTTTTCAAAGGCGACATCGAATGATTGGCCAACTGTTGCGTTATGGTATCTGGTCAGCCTTGGTTCTGGAAGTTGATTCAACTGACAGCTAGTTCCATTTGCAAGGAAGATTTCATTCATGGATAGCAATGCTGCATTGTATGCATCTTCTTCTGGCATATCACGGGCATAATCTTCTGCTAAATGGTGTTTGAACTTCTCCCATAGATTAAGTGGATCCGAGGGAGGTCCATATATGCAGATAAAGGCAAATGTTTGTCGCAGTTGCGTAGGCATTTGAAAAGCAACTGCATCATCAAGTGTTCTTTCCCATTCTGCATCATCTGCCAATAGCCCCAGTTCCTTTGCCGTCTCGTGAAATGTATTGCATTGCTTTCCATCGACATTCTTCATGTCTTCGAAGCTGGTAACACCTTTTCTGTTCGTTGTTAGTTTGAATGTCTTGAAGTGTTTCCACAGGGGGTTGCTCTTGACACATTTTGCGAGAATCTCCATCTTTTTAGCTCGTTTGATTACAGGTAGTTGCTGCCTAAAATCCCCGCCGGCTAATACAACCATTCCACCGAATGGTCTGGGGTCCTGTCGAATTTCCTTCAAAACAGTATCTACTGCTGTGAGGGCGTCGGAGTGCGTCATGCTTAATTCATCCCACACCAAAAGTGTTGCTTTTCTTATTCTATCCGCCTGTTTGCTCGTGGCACGTAAGTCAGATGTTGCTTCAGGTGTCAAGTTTAGCGGGAGCTTGAATGTAGAGTGCACTGTTTGGGCTCCCTTGAGTAAAAGGCTCGCTATGCCTGTCCATGCAACCGCAACAACACCGAGTTCTCTTCCTTTTAGCATGCTAATAATTGTATTGAAGACGAACGTTTTTCCAGACCCCCCAGGACCATCCACATTTATACACGAATGGGATGGTTGGACTCCTTCAATTGCAAGAAGAACGGCATCAGCTATTTCCTTTTGATCTGGAATTAATTTTGCATATCGCTCATCACCTTTAGCTTTTTCAAAGGCTACATCGAATGTTTGATTGAGCGATGCATCATGGTACCGTGTCATTCTTGGTTCTGGAAGTTGAATTGACTGGCAGTTTGTCCCATTTGCAAGGAAGATTTCATTAATGGATAACAATGCTGCATTGTATGCATCTTTTTCTGGCATGTCATGGGCATAATCTTCTGCCAAGTGCCGCTTGAACTTTTCCCACAGGTTCAATGGATCTGAGGGAGGACCATATATGCAAATGAAGGCGAACGTTTGTCGCAATTGAGCAGGCATTTGAAAAGCAACTGCATCGTCAAGCGTTCTTTCCCATTCTGCATCATCTGCTAATAGTCCAAGTTCCTTTGCTGTTTCATGAAATGTATTGCATTTCTTTCCGTTGACATTTTTCATGTCCTCGAAGCTAGTGATACCTTTTCTATGTAACAGCAATAAACGCAAGTAATACCGTTCCATGTCTTTTGGGCTGACATTATACATTCTTGAAATTAATTTGTACTTGCCTTCCCTTATCTTCCAGATGCCTTGGCTTTTTATAAAAGTATAATGATGGGGGATTTCTGGATATATATATTGTCGGGCAGCAGCATCAACTTTATTTAGCTCAAACCAAGCAGTGAGCATTGTATGCTTTGTTGCAGCACGTTCCAAAGCAATCCGTTCTTGACCTTGCTCATAATATACTATTTGCTTGTTGGGCAAATGGACAGGTAATCTGCTCATAATATGACAATAGTTAGTATTAATAAAATATAGTGTGGTTTCCAAATTAACGACCTGTGCACAGTGTGGGATGTGTCATGCATTTTGTAACCAAATGTCCTCCACATTGCTTCTGGTGCAGAGATGTATCTTGTATCAAGAAACTCTTGTATCTCGTCCCAATTATATGTGGCTTGCATATCATTATGCGGATGTCTTTGTTAATGCAATGCTTGCTCGATCGTGGCCTTTATGGATATACTTAAAAATGTACTTTATGCTTGCAATGCTGAAACACTGCTCCACATTTATATGGCAATTGTACTTCTTTAAGAGATAGGCATTATATGGAACAACCATACTGTTGTCTATCATCCTATTCCCATGCTCATATTGAATGCCAGGACGTCTTCTATATTCTGGGTATCCATTCTCCTTGATTGAGGTGCTTTCAACAAATGCTTTTGGAAAACCTTTAGAACACTCCATTGTTCCAGTCTTCTCATTCAGTTTCATGCACCGTGAGGTGCATGGTCCATGCACCATGCATTTTTTTACAATTTCATGCAATTCAGGGTCTTCCACTGGGTCTGGTACATAAATAGAAAGACGACACGGACTTTATTTACATTACTATATCAAAAACTGAAATAACGATACGATGTACATACCTGGTATTTCAGCACTCGTGATCCTGTCAATGTCATCGCTATCCCGTATTTTATCTGCTTGTTCCATTATTAATAGCATGTGACAGTGCGGTAGACCCCGCTTTTGGTATTCAATTGTATACGAATAGGCCTTAACTTTTCCAAAAATATCTCTCTCTAAGATATCATAGAGGATTTCCATTAGTTTCGTGTGGTACACACGTGCAACCACGTCGGGTCTGTCCTCTGGCGATTGACCTACCTCTAAGTTATCTGTAATTTCTGGCCAATTTGTATTGCACGTGCATGTAACGAATAGGTCTGGCTTCCCAAATCTTCTTACCAATGCCATGGAATCTTGATAGTTTTGTTGCATGGCACGTGCACCACCAATAAACGACGATGGCAAGATAACCAATCGTCCAGATGCCAATCCTTGTGCTTCTGCTTCATGGTTTACATAATCAATCAAGCCTTCATACATCTCGGCTCGGAAGTTTTTTTGATTAAGGCGGTAAAAATTCAAGGTGTTGGCCTCTATTCTTGCGTAGGCATCAACTATGAATTGTTGCGTCAACCTGCCGCCGCTCAACAGGGGATTGAATTCAAACTTAAGGGTGCTATCAGGTGCTGTATTCCTTCGCGTGCTTAGTCTATACAAATAGTATTGCAGCATAGACACGTTTTGCCTCGACCGGCTCGATGAGGCAGTTGCATTCCCGCTCCAGTTCTCCACAATGATGAGCTTCGACGTGCGTTGAATGATTAGTCCGAGCTACTCTGTAAGTTGAAGGATTATCTCGATTTGCACGTCTTCGTTGCGCCTCTACAGCTAGCCTCTCAACATGTTGCTCCTCTGTCTCCCCTTGCTGGGCCAGGAGCCTACTTGCAGCCACTTCCTCTGCGTGGTGGGCCAACCTGGCAATGCGCTCTATATCCGTCTCTCCCTGCTGTGTGTTGAACCTGCTTGCAGCTCTTTCCTCTGCCTGGTGGGCCAATCTGATAGCACGCTCTGCATCCGTCTCTTCTTGTTGGGCCAGGAGCCTGCTCGAAGTCATTTCCTCTGCATGGTGGGCCAACCTAACAGTACGCTCTGCATCCGTCTCTGCCTGCTGGACGTTGAGTCTGTTCGCGGCCCTTTGCTCTGCCTGGTGGGCCAATCTGACAGCACGCTCCTCTTCTACTTCTCTACTCTTTATTTGTGCTCTTCTGTTTCTCTGGTATTCGGCAGCTCTATCCAGCCTTGCTTGTCGCTCCTCTGGCGTCTCTGTTGCAAGTAGCCGTTGTCTTCTATTTTGTTGCCTTTCTCTGTCTCGCGCACGTCTAGCTTCTTTCTCCTCTAATGTCTCTTCTCTTTGTCTGCGTGGCATTGTTTTTGTTTTTTATCAACAATTTATTCTGCGCAAGCAATATACAGAAGCATGGTTAAAATAATGGCTTTGGAATATGTATGAGCTTTTCTTCTATTTTTTTGACTGAGGACAAATAGACACTAAAATTCAAACAATTTCATACAGTTTCATGCAATAGGTATCTTCTATTACGAAAGTTTCTCTAAATTGAGGTGCAACAACTACTTGTCTGTAGAGCATTCCGCCCTGATTCTTTTGCAGGGTCTCTATTTTTAGATTGACCAATGACCATATACATTGTTCTAGAACTTTCTAGAACATCTTACATTAACTCTTTTCTAAAATCCCAGAAAACTTGCTATTTTTAGACTGAGCGATACATTTTGCAAAATACTACAAAATCTTTATTTTGGTTTCTTTGTAAACTCTCTATTTTTAGATTGATTGGTAAAAAGTTTCTATTTTGGGAGTTCTTTAAATTGAGGCACTGATCCGTATTCAAAAGATTCCATTTTTAACTATATGCAAAATTGCAAAGGAAAAACCTGCCATTTTTAGACTGAGTGCTTGCCCATGAGACTTTCAAAAGTTTTAAAGTTTGCATTTGTAAAGTTTCAAAAAACTTTCTATTTTTAGACATCTTAGAAGGTATCTAGAGCATTCTAGAGCATCCTTGAATTTTTTGCAAAGTTCCACAAACTTTCATCCATTTTTAGACTAAGGTGCTTGCCCAAGAACACCTGGAACATTCTAGAACATTCTATTATAAGTTTCTGGAAACTTTTAGAAAACTTTCTATTTTTTGACCTTGGTTTTTAGACTGGCTTGCTTGTTTATGAGCGTGTAACACATTGTAGTAGTTTCAAGAAACTTTTAGAAAACTTTCTATTTTTTTACCTTGGTTTTTAGACTGGCTTGCTTGTTTATGAGCGTGTAACACATTGTAGTAGTTTCAGGAACACTCTAGAATTATATGAAACATTCCATAAACATTATGGAATAATCTAGAAAAGTTTATAATCTTATGTTACAAAAGTTTCTATTTTTAGAGTGAGGTGCTCTATGAGCATGTAACACATTGTAGTAGTTTCAGGAACACTCTAGAATTATATGGAACATTATTCCATAAACATTGTGGAATAGTCTAGAAAAGTTTATAATCTTACGTTAAAAAAGTTTCTATTTTTAGAGTGAGGTGCTTACCTGCTGTGTCTAGAAGCTCCAGCACTGACCTTAAACTGAACTGTCCATCTTCATACCAATTGCCTCTTTATATACTGAAAAAAGAGTCTTTTTTTAGCATGAATGCATGTGGGATATTTGTGTAAACCCTAAGTGCATGCCCCTTTATATACTGGAAAAAGAGGCTCTTTTTTGCATCTATGCATGTGGGATATATGTGCACCATCTTAGAACTCATTACCCTTAACTATATTTGAGTTTTGACTTCTGTTAATGAACTAATGCTCGGCTTAGTGGTAAACATAGTTTTTTTTGTTGCAATGACCAGGGTTCGAATCCTGCACAAAACATAAAAAGTGCTCAAAGGGCCTCAGAAACCTTTAATTATGTATGGATTTTGAATTCTAGAACTTTGTAGACCTATTTGGAGCATTTTAGAATATTCTACCAATCTCAAAGATGATATCCTCTCTCCTCTCTTTCTCTCTACTCTCTCTTCTCTTCTCTTTGTCTTTACCCTCTCCCTCTATTTTCTCCCCCTCCTCTCTCTCTCCCCCTCCTTTCTCTCTTCTCTCTATCTCTCTCCTCTCTCTCTATTTCTCCCCCCCCCTCTCTCTCCCCCTCCCCTCTTTCTATTCCTCTCTATCTCTCTTCTATCTCCTCTCTCTCCTCTCTCTTCCCTCTATCTCCTCTCTCTCCTCTCTCTCTCCTCTCTCTTCTTCCCCCCCCTC
Organism: Isoetes taiwanensis; assembly: GCA_021234155.1. Classification (NCBI taxonomy): domain Eukaryota; kingdom Viridiplantae; phylum Streptophyta; class Lycopodiopsida; order Isoetales; family Isoetaceae; genus Isoetes; species Isoetes taiwanensis. The sequence continues at coordinate 21,361,093 of JAJEKV010000020.1, read as the reverse complement.
TCTCTCTCTCCTCCCTCTATCTCTTCTCTCTTCTCTCTCCCGTCCCTCTCCTCTCTCTTCTCTCTCCTCTCTCCCACCTCTCCCCTCCCTCTCCTCTTTCTTCTCTCTCCTCTCTCCCATCTTTCTCTCTAGCTTTATTCTACAACATTCTAGAAGGTTCTAGGACTGTGTATGTTTTAAATCTTGCATATACCCCACCTTTAACAATGTTGAAATCATGAAATTCTTCAAGGAACTAATGCTTGCCCTAGTGGTTGAGATTCAGGGCTGGGGTGCCACAGCCCAGGGCTCGAATCCCTCCTAAACTAAAACACTTTTAATATCAAGGCTTTTAATTAACCAAAGGAATTTCCATTGCTCCAACCTTAACTAAATATGGACTTCCTATTCTTTCAAGAAAAGACTGGTTGGTCTAGTGGTAAGGGTGGGGGGTTTGGGGGGCAATGTCCAGGGTTCAAGTCCGTGGTAAACTAAAAAAATTTTGTCCACCAAACTTGGGAGCTTTTGAGAGGCCAAGGCCCACGGACGGCCCAGATCAAGCCACGTGGCGCATCCTTATCCGTGGATGGGCGTGGC